>JAKRSK010008642.1:0-10810 GCA_029891615.1 Natrix natrix natrix | reverse complement strand
CATCACTTCGATGGCCTCGTTGGGGTGGTTCGGGGTGGAAAAGTACAGCTGAGTATCATCAGCGTACAGATGGTATCCTAATGCATACCCAGTGGCATACATGTTGCAATTACTAAGGCTGATGCTAGCGTTCTGTTAACATTTTTATTTTTTGTGGCCTTGAAAAGGACCGTTTAGGTAACCAAACATGGTTACTAATATGAAATTGACCAGCCCTTATTGCTTATCACCAAGCAGCATCGCTTCGGCATAGACTGTATAAGCCTTTGCACGTGATCTTTGGTGATAATGTGGTGCCAGGCTGCAATAATGGATTCAATCAGCTCCTGCTTGGTCTTTGGATGCTTCTTGCTTATTTTGTAATCAATCTTGGTCCACAAGTTCTCAATTGGGTTCAAATCCAATTGAGCTGGCCAATCCAGGAGTCGAACACCATGCTTCCTCATCCACTGCTGGACGGACTTGGCTTAATGACAAGGAGCATTGTCATCCTGAAAGTAAAAGTCCTTCACTAAAAGTTGCTGAGCTGAAGGAAGCATGGTCTTTTCCAGAACTTCAACATACTGCTTGGAATTCATGATTCCCTGCACAATTTGTATCCGACCAATACCAGAAGCAGCAATCCAGATCATCACGTGCAATGGATGCTTCACAGATAGATTCAGTCAGTACGGCCTAAATTCTTCAGCTGGAAATCTTCTGACATACTTATTGCACTGATTCCCAGTCAAGTAGAAATTGCTCTTGTCACTGAAGATGACCTTGGTCCACTGTTCATTGGTGCACTTGGCATACTTCTTGGGCCACACAAGTCGATGAGAGCAGTGAGCGTCTGTGAGAAAAGGTTTATTTCGAGCCCTGCAGCCTTTTAGCCCTCTGGCAACCAGTCTGTGATGCACTGTGCTTGTGCACATTTTTACATCACATATTTCACCCCAAATTCTTGTAATCTGAGGTGAGGAGCTTCTTGTCAGCCATCAAAATGCATTGTGGAGTCCGATCTTACAGAGCGGAGACTGTCATCAACTGAACCAGTTATTTGGTATTTTTTAACCACTCTGCTCACTGTGGTGCGATGGCACTCTCTTGGCTATTTCTGTATAGGAGTAAACCTTTGCATTAAGCACAAGGATGCGATGCCACTGCTCAGTACTGGTGAAAGCAAAAGCCTTCATCCTTGCCCGCAGCCAGAGCTAATTTAAATTTCTCGATGCTTTTCATGCCTATTTATAATCAGAAAGTATGACAACATTGATTGGCTCATAGATTTAGCCTCTGTGCATTTTGATTGGTCAGCCAAAGCTCGGTGCTGATTGGCTACTTTCAATCCTAACATTCTCAAAAATGCAAGTTATGTTTTTTTAGCAATAAACTCACTCAAAACCTTAAAAAGACTTTGGTTATATTAATAAAAACTCAATCCGACCACAGAAATTTTCATCACAGTACTAATTTTGCGTGGTTTCTATGAATGAAAAGTTGATTAAACATGTAAACACAGCTTAAAACTGAAAGCATGCAGGACTTTTTCACACAGCTGTAGTCAACGAATGGACATTGCTAAATTAGCATTAGATAAGAGTTAAAGGAATTTGAAAAGGGTGAACCTGGACTGTTTGTGGGAATGTAACATGTTTATGCTAATTCCTCTCTTGACTTCATCTCCAGGCTCTACTTCTCCTTCTCCTACAATAGGGTGACAAACCCTTTTAGAAATAAATAAATAAATCATAATGAAAGTTTGAAAACTTATTGACGAAGGTCATAGATATTTTCAGATAAAATAAAAATGAAATTGCTCAACATAATTATGAAAGCAAAAAAGTAGCTTAAAAGGAGGGTGAGAAAAGAATATCATGAGCTATTATGAAAGAACACATACATCCAAAACCTAAAGAAAGAAAAATTAGTAAAACCATTTATATCTATTTAATGTTGAGTTAAAATCCAAGGGGCTATTCAAATTATTTCTGCTGAATATTTGATCCGTTTTGGGGAAAATTTAGGAAGTAAAATGTTTCTTTTGGGTCCCTACATGGAATGTCCTTGAAGTAATTCATGTGATATTTTCCATTATATTACAAATAGGACTGAATGTACAAGAATGCTGCAGTCTTACTACTCCCCCATATTAGTTTAAGGCAACCATAAATATGTGGATGAATGCTAGCTGGCAACAATGTTAGAATTTTCTATATCTAATTGCTGCAATCCCATGGACATCCATAATTTGCAGCTGACATCTCTATCAGTAATTTTATTCTGTCTTTCCATGGAGAGTAGAAATTTTGTGAAGAGTGGTAAAATTAATTGGAACTTCAATAAGGACAGGAATAAAAATTTCATCTCTTATTAGGATTCTGTTCCTAAGCAGACCTCCAAGCTTTGTTCCTTGAAGTTTTGAGAACTGATATATAAATTATAGCTGTCAAGTAAATGTATTTTTTCTACCTCTCATCTTTATACTTTTCTATGAGAAATGCTCAGGGTGAATTGATAAACTTATCACTGGAAAAGATTTATATGATTATAGGCTATATGTTAATGGCAGTTGTTGGGTAGCGGGGGAAGGGGAGAGAGAAATATTCCTTATTTTAGCAAATAATTATGTTATTAATAGGGATGCAGAGGCTCAGTGGCTAAGATGCTGAGATTGTCGATCAAAAAGGTCGGTAGTTCGGCGTTTCGAATTCCTAGCGTCGTGTAATGGAGTGAGCTCCCATTACTTGTCCCAGCTTCTGTTAACCTACGAGTTCGAAAGCAAGTAAAAAATGCAAGTAGAAAAATAGAGACCACCTTTGGTGAGAAGGTAACAATGTTCCATGTGCCTTTGGCATTTAGTTATGCTGGCCACATGACCATGGAGACATCTTCGTCAGTGCTGGCTCTTTGGCTTTGAAACATGAAACATAATCTCAACATTAAGCAGTGAGCTATTCAATGTAATCTAGGCATGTGATAATACAAGTCTGAATCTTTAAGAATATTTCAGCACTTAAAGAAAATTATGTGTAAATCAATTGCTGAGAGTGATCCTTTTGAAGACATCTTTACAAAAAAATCCCAAACTATCTACACTCTGTAATTAAATTATATTGCTAAGGTTCCATGAGCTGACTTAAGTGTTATCCTTAACATTAGCTTGAAAGCATTGCAACTAGCAACAACAAAATCCATAACAGCCTGGGGAAATTTACTGGCATAGTTGGTTTCATACTATTCACAGCAGTCAAAATCTTACACTGATCTGAAAGTTCTTAATAAGTCCTCGGTGAAAATAAAATTTCCACAATTTCCCTGTTACTAAGACATCTCTATCAGTAAACCTATTAAATACCTGGCAGAATAATGTTCATTTACATTTAAGGCACTAAGGAACCTTTTTATTACATTTATTATAGAAAAAAGTTATCTCTCATGTGGAAACATGCTGCAAAAATAACAAGAAGGTAGTGCCAACAGGAGGAGATTTTGCTGTTCGGATAGTGGGAATTTTATCTTAAAAATAATAGTAGTAATAGTAAAATGAAATAATAATATTCCAAATATAATTTAAATATTGGCTGGACTAGAAGATCTTCCAGGTCCCTTCCAACTCCATTCTTTTTTTAAAAATAAATTTTTTATTTTCAAACAAACATAAACACGCAAAACATATAACATAAAACCCTCTTCAACTACATACAGTGTGTCGATTGGTTATAAACGTCCTTTCCATAGTCATCACTTGAGCTTTATCAAAACCAATTATTGTCAATCAAATTGTATACATTATTATTGTACTTCATTTGTTTAATTATCACTATTGTTTCACCATTTTAAACAAGGTATTCTAAATATGTATCCATTTATATTATAATGGTTCATTATATCATCTTCAATATATCCAATAATAAAGAATTTTTTGTATCCTACTCCAAATCATTCTATTATTTTATCATTAATAACATTCTCTAATAATTTTTAATTCCATGTTTTTTCCATTATTAGCATCATCAATCTAATATACAGTTATACAAATTATTATAATTATTAAATTTCCATTAAGCATAGCTATTACCGTGTTTCCCCGAAAATACAACATGTCCTGAAACTAAACCCTTGCGACATTTTTCGCGTGCGCAAAAATATAAGCCCACCCTCGAAAATAAACCCTCTGGACAATCCCTCCCCTCCGACCAGGCAGAGCACCGCTCGTCGACCTAGCGGTATCCCGAAGGCACCAAGCCACAGGAATGAGGTGGGGGCAAAGGCGCTTGCGTTGCTTGGTGCTTTCGGGGTACCGCTAGGTCAGTCAGCGGCGCTGTGCCCAGCTGAAGAGGGGGGGGTTGCCGGGTGGCTGCTCCCCTGTGACTGGGTTCCCGAAGAGCCGGGCACAGCCTCAGGGTCGAATGGCTGTGTTGTGCTGTCGCAGCAGCAACGCAGCAGCCATGAGGTGACCAAGCTTATGAGCAGCTGCCCGGCAACCTCCCTTTCCAGCCGTGTATAGTGCCGCTGACCGACCTAGCAGTACCCGGAAGGCACCAAGCAACGCGAGCGCCTGTTCGCCGCCCTCCGCCTCCCGCGGCTCGGTGCCTTCGGAATGCCCCTAGGTGAGTGAATGGGGCTCTGCATGGCTGGAGGGGAGTTTCGCAGTGGCTTTTCCTCTCCCCGCTCGCACGAAGGGCATCTGCGCTGCTGGCGCCGTCCGCCGCTTGGGTTTTTTTTCCAAAGCACGGAGGATGGATGCCGCTCTAGAAGTACGCTCTATGGTTGTGGGCTGCAGATTGTACAACCATAGAGCGTACTTCCAGAGCGGCATCCATCCTCCGTGCTTTGGAAAAAAAACCCAAGCGGCGGACGGCGCCAGCAGCGCAGATGCCCTTCGTGCGAGCGGGGAGAGGAAAAGCCACTGCGAAACTCCCCTCCAGCCATGCAGAGCCCCATTCACTCACCTAGGGGCATTCCGAAGGCACCGAGCCGCGGGAGGCGGAGGGCGGCGAACAGGCGCTCGCGTTGCTTGGTGCCTTCCGGGTACTGCTAGGTCGGTCAGCGGCACTATACACGGCTGGAAAGGGAGGTTGCCGGGCAGCTGCTCATAAGCTTGGTCACCTCATGGCTGCTGCGTTGCTGCTGCGACAGCACAACACAGCCATTCGACCCTGAGGCTGTGCCCGGCTCTTCGGGAACCCAGTCACAGGGAAGCAGCCGCCCGGCAACCCAAAAATAATAAGCCCTCCCCTTTAATAAGCCCAAGGCCATATTTCGTGGGTCAAAAAAATGTAAGCCCCTGGCGTATTTTCGGGGAAACACGGTATTACATATTTTTATATGAGGCATATTAAATTTGAAGTAAATTTATATTATGGCATTTCATTACATCATCCTGAAATCATCCAATGATATTACATCTTTATATTCTATTCTATATAGAATTATTTATCTTTTATAAAAAGGCTTTTCAACATCATCTCCATAATCCTCACTTACAGTTTATATAAGATTTCATATTATCAATCTAGTATATATAAATGCTTTATTATCATTATTGATCATTTATTTGACTATAGCTATTATTACTTTATCTTATACATAATACTCAAAGTTTAACTACATTTAACTAAATTTTATTGTGACATTTCATTTCATCATCCTGTATCCTTCCAGAAATAGTGCAGTCCGATATCTCATGCCATTTGTAGAATCTGTATTCTAAGTGTTTTCTTGATAAGTCTTATGTGGACTTTTCTTGACAACTTGTTGTTCATTGGATATCTTAAAAGAATTAGAAACCCTCCATCTGTTCCTTTCATCAGCTTGACTTTTGTTTATCACTAGTGCTTCTGCTGAAATTACTCTCATTGTTTCTGCCAAATTTTCTCCCCTTTCTTCGTCTATATTTGACATCTGAGATAGAGTTCCAGTTCATCGATCTCTCCTTTCCGTATTCCGCACTTATCATTTCCCTCCACACTTGATTTTTCTGTCAATGTCAACAATTTTCTTATCACTTTCAGATGTGTCTGTAATTTTTTGAACTCTGTCCTCAAATTTCATCATTATTTTATTCTCAACTCTTCCCTCCGTACTTTCTGTATTTTGATATTTTGTATTTTGATCTATAAATTCAAGACTCTTTTCAATTCTCTCTGTAGTTATTAAGAGTTTTTGACATAATTCTAACATAATTTTTTGCAATGTTAGTCCCTTTTCTTCTTCATATTGGGCCATTTTTCCAAGTTATAAACACTGCCACTAAAACATCCAAAGCTTTTTCTAGGTTTCAAACAAATTCAGTGAAGTTTTTTCCACTGACCCTTTCAGTAAACCAAACCTATTGCTTTGTAATATCAGATGTTGCCAAGCCTCTCGCCACTAGATGGCAGTGTTACATCTTTTCCCTCTGTTTTTGGCTCTCTTTTCTAAACTACAAACTCCGGAAATGGTTTTTCTCCGGAAATGGTTTTTCTCCAGAAAGAGAAAAAAAAATGTTTAAAAATTATGATCCGGCTGAGCCTTGTGAGGAAAGAGGCTTTTAATCCACAAATACAAAAAATGGGAAAAGTATAGAGGAAGAAGGGGGGAAAAAAGACCAGTCCAGTTTAAAAGTAAGAGGTATTTGTAAAAAGTCTGTCCATAGAAAACAAACAAAATTAGAGTGAAAAAGACAACATAATAGTTTTAAACCAGGGTAAGTCCGCCACTTGTTTCCTTCTGTCTTCAATTTTATTTTAACTCTGAGTCTTTTGGGTTTTTTCTTCTCTAATAAGAAAGATTTTTCTCATCATTTCGACACACTGTCTCTGCTGTGCTGCTTTTGTTTCAGGGGTTTGTCCCAACCTTCTGCAGCCATATTGGCTGCTTCTCTTGTAGCTGGCAAAAAGAAATTTTTCCTGGATCAATCAGGGGCTTTGTGATGCTCCTGAGATCAGCAGAACACGCCCTTCACTATCACTGTTCCTTCAGAATGGTTTAGATCCAAAAAGGATAGTCCATCAACAGAGATATCGACAGCCATCCTGGAGCCCCAAGATTGCATGTCGTGTCGTAGCGACATCAAGCACCGCCTCCTCCAACTCCATTCTGATTGATTGATTTGATCCCATATATATACAAGTTATACCACTCAAATTCCTGTTATCCTGATCATTTAAGAGAAGCAGGAAAGTTATTTTAAATATATAAAATATATGTCTCCATGGAGTCATTTTCACTTTTATAGGAAGACTCTAGTCTAGAACAAATGTTGAATTGTCCAATGCCCAGGACTTAGAAACTCTTTTCTAGTATTCATTCAACACTGAAAGTATCATGGCTGGCATAGCACTGCCCTTTACAACTGGAAATAGAACATTTGTTTAGAACTTACGCTGTAATATCTCAGTAATCATCTTCACCCTGATTTAAAGCATCACTTCCATTCAAATCATTAAAATAAATTGAATCATTTCACATATTTTTCAAACAAATCCAAAGTCCAATAATCTGATGAATCTTTTCAGTTCTGAGATCAAAGCAGATGTTTTTTAATCAAATTTTTATATATGCACCATATCTTTTTCATATTGGAAGTTTTAATATTCAAGGTTAGATATATATGAGTGGTATGGTTGTATGTATGTATGTATGTATGTATGTATGTATGTATGTATGTATGTATGTATGTGTGTTACAACCCCTGGTATGCCTAAATATGGGAGGAAGGTCACTACTCCCTCTTTCTGTCCTTCGGCTTATCACAGAAGACCATGCAGGCAGAAAACCATATTTTTATTTTTAATGTTGCCTTTTTATATTTGTGTTGTATTTGTACTGATAAATAAATAAAGGGAGACTAGTATAGATCTATTTCGAGCTAATTAGCTCTCATCAGCTAGCCTTACTGGTATTCGAACCTGGGCTGTATTATATCTTAGGCAGAAGTCTTAGCCACTAAGCCACAGGCTGTCCTCCTTATCAGTTGAGCCAGGGAAATAGGTATGTATTTGTGTTACAATTTTCTGCCTGCATGGTCTTCTGTGATAAGCCGAAGGACAGAAAGAGGGAGTAGTGACCTTCCTCCCATATTTAGGCATACCAGGGGTTGTAACACAAATACATACCTATTTCCCTGGCTCAACTGATAAGGAGGACAGCCTGTGGCTTAGTGGCTAAGACTAAGACGGGTGCGTTTCAAGGTCCTGATTACCATCTTTAAAGCGCTCCATGGCACAGGACCTAGTTACTTGCGGGATCACATCCTCCCACATACATCCCTGCGGCCAATCCGCTCTCACAGGGAGGGGCTTCTCCAGGTGCCGTCCACTAGGCAATGCCAGCGGGCGGCGCCAAGGAGTAGGGCCTTCTCTGTGATGGGCCCAACCCTCTGGAATGACCTCCCCCCCGATATCAGAACCACCACAGACTTCCGCTCCTTCCGACAAAAATTGAAGACTCACCTGTTTCGATTAGCTGGCCTGGCATAATTATAATTGTGACAACTGTTACCTCCTGGAAACATATTCTTACCTGGTTATTTATAGGGTACGGTTTAAAATTTAACTGATTTTAGGGTTTTTAGAACCATATTTATATTCTTCCGTACAGTTCTTTTAAATTTTTAACCTCCTCCTTATGTGTATTTATATCTGTATTTATATTTGTATTTGATACTTGTTGTTTGTTGTGTGGACTGTACACCGCCCCGAGTCCTTTTCGGGAGAGGGGGCGGTCTAGAATTTCGAAGAAAATAAAATAAATAAAATAAAACTTCTGCCTAAGATATAATACAGCCCAGGTTCGAATCCCAGTAAGGGTATGGCTAGCTGATGAGAGCTAATTAGCTCGAAATAGATCTATACTAGTTTCCCTTTATTTATTTATCAGTACAAATACAACACACACACACACACACACACACACACACACATTTTCCATGGAGCATTCATGTACAACACAATATAATGGAGCTAATCAATTCCCAGTTGTCTTAAGACTCCATGGACGTAAGAAGAAGCAAATAATCGTAGCTGGTACATGGTTGAGTCAATAATTCTGTATCATTTAGACTTGCGTTTTTTCCTTTATACATACTTTTAAAAGCTGCTATTCTTTCTTTACATATTAGGAGAAAGTTTGCTAATCATCTCACGAAAAGCTTATTATAAAAATAGCTAGGATATTGCCTAGATATCTGCTTGATTTGTTTGTGCAGACTGGCATTAATGAAATATAAAAAAAACAATATTTAATTTTTCATATTTAGAATCTGGCATATTTTGTTATTCAAAGCTACAGTCAAAACTCTTAGCTTTTTGTAACTCGTTTTCAATCATTTTAACTCAACTCTTCTGAATTGTTAGTTCATTCAAACGATAACAATATCAAGCTTATTAAAAAAGAGAGAGCAAAAGAACCACAACTAACATAATTCTCATTAAAAAAAGAATAAACAAGCTTTGAAGAAATATAAAAACTGAAATGCTGACAGTTTTATTGCAGATTTCACAATGTTTTGAAACACGATAAATCTGCTTCTTCTCTGCAGTATGCGAGCTGCACATGTAATTTATAATACCCATTTCACAAAAATAGGCAGATTCTTTGGATATTCTCGGCATATCTAATTGAGTGGCCATTTGGCATATCTCAGTTTAATAAATTGGAATGAACAAGATATCCACATATTTTTCCTTTCCTTTTCACTTATTTGAATGTTACTTACAACCAGAAGGCTTTCTACAACAGTAGTCCCTAAAACAGTAGTCTTACCAGTATCAGATGAAATCTTAATTTCTACAACAGTAGTTCCTAAAACAGTAGTCTTACCAGTATCAAATGAAATCTTAATTTCTACAACAGTAGTCTCTAAAACAGTAGTCTTACCAGTATCAGATGAAATCTTAATTTCTACAACAGTAGTCCCTAAAACAGTAGTCTTACCAGTATCAAATGAAATCTTAATTTCTACAACAGTAGTCCCTAAAACAGTAGTCTTACCAGTATCAAATGAAATCTTAATTTCTACAACAGTAGTCCCTAAAACAGTAGTCTTACCAGTATCAAATGAAATCTTAATTTTATTTGACATTGATTAAAAAATCCTCCAGACAATTAGATCTCAGACACTGCCTTGTTAATTTAAAAAAAAAATACTTTAAATATATTTATTTTGAAAAACGCTTCCAGATTCAATACAGATAATGTCAGTGTTCTTGGAAAAGAGGGCTGGTGGATGGTTGCAACACCATACTTTGAAATTACAGCTTCTTGAACATAAAAGGAACAAATGTAAATTAGTTAACTAAAAAAAACATTAAAGAGAGAGGATATAGAAGAGATGTTGGAAGAACCACATCAGTTTGCCTTTTGGTAAATGTCTACGGAGATTCTCAGCCATCCAGATCATAGTTGTCCCAAATTGGACAAATGGGACACAATTGGACTTTCTGTTTCTTTTTCTTTGAGGATGTTTCACTTCTCATCCAAGAAGCTTCTTCAGCTCTGACTGGATAGTGGGGAATGGAACGATTTATACTCCTTGCAGACAATTGGTCATTTGCAATCTTTTAGCGAGTCATTAAGCCACCTCGACGTTTATCTGTGTCATTGGTGTCACCTGAGTATTTCAAATGGGTGTGGACCCTTTTTGCAACTGTTGAAAGGAGAATAGTCTAGACTGCAGATAGATGATGTCATATTCGTCCCTCTCTGTTGAGAGAGTGCTATTCAATTTCGACATAAATGCCTTGTTGACCCCTCTTTCAAACCAGCAGTTCTCTCTGTCCAAAATGTGGCTTTTATTGTCTTCAGAAGAGTGGACTTTGTCTTTTAAATGCAGGTGGACTGCTGA
>JAKRSK010008641.1:0-30617 GCA_029891615.1 Natrix natrix natrix | reverse complement strand
GCAGGAGACTCTATGGTGGGGGAACCAGACTTCCGGTCAGCAGAGGAAAAGGGATGCCATGCTAGGAGGAGACTCTATGGTGTGGGGGAACCAGACTTCATGTTGGCAGAGGAAAAAGGATGCCATGCTAGGAGGAGACTCTATGGTGCCGGGGAACCAGGCTTCAGGTCGGCAGAGAAAAAAGGATGCCATGCTAGGAGGAGACTCTATGGTGGGGGAACCGGACTTCCGGTCAGCAGAGGAAAAGGGATGCCATGCTAGGAGGAGACTCTATGGTGGGGGAACCAGACTTCCGGTCAGCAGAGGAAAAGGGATGCCACGCTAGCAGGAGACTCTATGGTGGGGGAACCAGACTTCCGGTCAGCAGAGGAAAAGGGATGCCATGCTAGGAGGAGTCTCTATGGTGTGTGTGTGTGGGGGGGGGGGAACCAGATTTCCGGTCAGCAGAGGAAAAGGGATTCCATGCTAGGAGGAGACTCTATGGTAGGGGAACCGGACTTCCGGTCAGCAGAGGAAAAGGGATGCCATGCTAGCAGGAGACTCTATGGTGGGGGAACCAGACTTCCGGTCAGCAGAGGAAAAGGGATGCCATGCTAGCAGGAGACTCTATGGTGGGGGAACCAGACTTCCGGTCAGCAGAGGAAAAGGGATGCCATGCTAGGAGGAGACTCTATGGTGTGGGGGAACCAGACTTCATGTTGGCAGAGGAAAAAGGATGCCATGCTAGGAGGAGACTCTATGGTGCCGGGGAACCAGGCTTCAGGTCGGCAGAGAAAAAAGGATGCCATGCTAGGAGGAGACTCTATGGTGGGGGAACCGGACTTCCGGTCAGCAGAGGAAAAGGGATGCCACGCTAGGAGGAGACTCTATGGTGGGGGAACCAGACTTCCGGTCAGCAGAGGAAAAGGGATGCCACGCTAGCAGGAGACTCTATGGTGGGGGAACCAGACTTCCGGTCAGCAGAGGAAAAGGGATGCCATGCTAGGAGGAGACTCTATGGTGTGGGGGAACCAGACTTCATGTTGGCAGAGGAAAAAGGATGACATGCTAGGGAGAAACTCTATGGTGGGAGAACCGGACTTCCAGTCAACAGAGGAAAAAGGATGCCATGCTAGGAGGAGTCTCTATGGTGTGTGTGTGGGGGGGGGGGAACCAGATTTCCGGTCAGCAGAGGAAAAGGGATTCCATGCTAGGAGGAGACTCTATGGTAGGGGAACCGGACTTCTGGTCAGCACCAGAATTGAACAGGGGGATTTTGGTTAGGACTTTTGTGGCTCTTTGAGTGTTTAAGGTTGCTGACCCCTGATCTAAAATGGTGGTCCGCAACCTTTTTGGCATTAGGGATCATTTTTGTGGAAGACAATATTTCCACCGATGGAGAGTGGTGGGTGGTTTTGCATGCAACCTACATCCCATGCTTGCACAGATGAAGCTTTGCTGCTCACTCGCCATCAGCCATGGTGAGTTGATGCAGCACCATCATTTAAGATCAGGTAGATGTCAATGAGAAGAGAAAAACTGAAGATTCTCTTGGAAGGAAAATCCATCTGGTTCAGTTCCAAGCTGAAAGAAAGATGCTGGAAACAAAATGGATGCTGGAGGCTGATTGGAAAGAAGGTCCATTTATTTGTGGACAGAACCACCAGGGTTTGTGGTTCTGGGGCAGATGACAAAATGGACTTTTGAATGGGTGGGTTTTTATACCTTCTGGATTCCTATGGGAGTCATGTAGCGGGGTCATAGCTGGCTCTATAGGCAAAAGAGAAAATGCAAATTCTAGGTATTTGTCTGAACTAGTCTTGTCAATCTTTGGCTTGTTGCTTATCTGGAGTTTCTGTCTGACCCAGTCTTTCTGAATGGATTACCAAATCTGCATTTTTAAAGTTGGCCTCCTCAGTTTCTGCTTGGGGCAGGGAAATGGGGGCTGGTTTCTGCCTCTCTTAAGATTTTTTTTTAAATTTTATTTCTCCTTTGGAGGAAATATTTCATCCTGCCTTTTTAATATTTCCCAAAACATTTCATTCTTCTAGTTGGGGGCGGGGAGGCTTCCTTCAATACCATAGGGATAGAGAACATGGCAGCCACAGCTTGTGAGAATTTCAAGAAGTTGCTACAGCTTTGTTAAGCAGAGATCAGGAATGGCTCGGTGTGAATGAGGAGACGGGGTCAGATCTCTCTTGATAAACAAGATATGTTTATTCAACTGTACAAAGGTGGGTGAGCTGAAGAACCCTGAATGCAATTTGAAGTGTGTGTGTGTGTGTGTGTGTGTGTGTGTAATTTTTACTTGGTTACATAAGAGGAAGCTGGCATACAGTAGATAAGATGTAGTAGTTACAAAACTACTTGTGCATGCACTGTCAGCTTGTAAAGCATTTCCATGTCTGTTATCAAATTGACATTGGAGGAAAGGGGAGAGAATTCCATGCATACCTTCAGCTAGAGTTGGATCTCAGATTACTACAGCAGGTGTGTGAGGCACCGGAATTTTACAACCTGCTGCAGCACTTCATTGCTGAATGTGATTTATGACACAGACTGAGGGGAGGGGAGACACAGGGGTAAAGTTCAACCATCATTAAACTGAAATTAGATCTGACTCCACACAGGGATTGCCGAGATGTTGCTGCTAATAAATGACTGGATTTCTTTTGAAACTTGGCTTGAGGCTCATAAGTTAATTAGGGCATCTTTCGGAAACCTGACATGCACCTTGTGGTTTTTATCATACACTCAGCTCATAGACTTGTGATTTCTTATGGAACTTTCCATACCACCTGTGTCATGCCCCCGTCAGAGCCTGGATCTGTGGGGGAAACAAGCTGGAACCTGAGCCGACAGATATGGGGGAGGGGGGCAGCAGCTTTGTTGGCTTGGGAGGAAAATGGGGAAGGGCAGAGCCAGTCAGGCCAGGACCTTCCAAGATTAGAACAGCTTGTAGTCAGAGAGGAACAGGGGCAGGATGAACACGAGAGACTGAGCTCAGGCATGGAGAAAGGACCACCCGCTCCTGATCCTAGAGCATGGAGAGTGGAGAGAAGGTGAGAAAAGTGCAGACTGAGCAGGCTACTCGGGAGAAGAGTGCCCTGCCCATCTTCACAAGGCACACCTGGGGAATGATACTTAAGGAGACGCTGTGGGGAGGGGCATTTGTCAGAAACAAACACTGAATTCATGGTTTGTTGAGTGTGCCAACGTTTGAACTTTCCTAGAGTCCTTGCAATCTTCCTGGCTTTATGGACTAATTAACTGGATCCTTTGCTTTCTGAACTCCTTGATTGGCCCTGCTGGATTTATTGTGTGTGTGTGTGTGTGTGTGTGTGTGTGTGTGTGAGAGAGAGAGAGAGAGAGAGAGAGAGAGAGAGAGAGAGAGAGACACAGAGAGAGAGAGAGGGAGGGAGGGAGAGAGGGAGGGAGGGAGAGGGAGAGAGAGATCAAGATCACTTTGCTCTGGGATTTGCCAGAAACGTGGGAGCGTTTGGGGAAATTTGGAACAATAAAGGGGTGGTTTGAATTACAAAGCTCCTTGTGTTATCTCTGTGCCATGCCTCGGGTCATCACAACTTGCTAAGGCCTGAATTTTATTACAACACAAGAACCTTTTGACCAATCATCAGAATTATTAGATTCCCGATCAACAGTTTTTTAAAATATCACATACTGAGATCAGTGGTGGGTTGCTCTTACCGTCACTACCGGTACTCTGCTTGTGGCGGTTCATGCACATGCCTGATGTGTGCTGCACACGAGTGTGCAATCCACCACCCCTGCAACAACCAGCTACTTGTTGGGGCTTGCGCAGGTGTTGCACGCTGTGTGTGCGTGCGCACTTTGCTGTTTCCCATAAAAACAACTATAGAGCCCAGGGGGGCTGGCCAAACGAGCCACCGTACCGGTACACTCTCAGCTGTTCCTGGCCACTACCGGTATGGCCGTACCAGGCCGTACCCACAGCAACCCACCACTGACTGAGATCCAATGTCACTAGATTCAGGATTTCTTTTTCCTTTCCAAATTAGGTTAAAAATCTCTCCTCTTTGTCACTTGAGACAAAGTCACCCAGAAACCATTTCTGAATAAGGGAAACAGAAAAAAAAGAGAGAGGTAGGAAGCACTGGGGCCATCTTTAAGTAGTTTTCCCCTCTGTGTGGATCATGGGCATGGTTCAATGAGCTGAAAAAAATTAATTTCCTATTCGTTGTTTAAAAACACACACATAACACACAACGCTCCTAGATTCCCGCACTGTCATGGGTGAGCAGGTTGGTTTCTCTGCTGGGAAATAATTTTAGTATTTCACTTGGAAAAGAAAAAAAGAAATACCCAAAAGTAATTAACTGCATGGGTATGCTTAGTTGAGTAAGTCATTACAATCTCTTGACTTATGCAAATGAGGTGGCTGAATGATAATTGAGATGGAGATAATGCATCAAGATAGATTAAAATTTAATTTGCGTGAGTCCGCAGGAATATTTGGGGGGCAAAGAAAAGACATCGACAGTCCATCGGAAGGGTATAATCAAGTTGCTGGGTCTTTCCCTTGGTTTCATCCAGAACTTCGATCAATGGTTATATACTTCTTCCATTAACCCATCAGTTGTCATGGTTCCTGATTGGCTAGCTGAAACATTAATAAAAATAGCAATGGGAGAGAACCCTACTTTTCTCCAGAAGCAGTGGTAGATATTTTTTGAAACTTGAGGAGCAACTTTCAGGACCTAGGTGTCTATAGAGATTCTCCATCATCCAGGTCATGGTTGTCCCAAAGGTGCTTTTTCAAGAGGCAACTGGACTCTCTGGTTTTTCTTTGAAGACTTTTTGCTTCTCAACAAAGAAGCTTCTTAAGTTCTG
Organism: Natrix natrix natrix; assembly: GCA_029891615.1. Lineage (NCBI taxonomy): Eukaryota > Metazoa > Chordata > Lepidosauria > Squamata > Natricidae > Natrix > Natrix natrix. Next base: position 25,766 of record JAKRSK010008641.1, on the reverse strand, counting down.
ACTGGATGGTGGGGAATGGAAGGATTGATACTCCTTGCAGACAGCTGGTCATTTGCATCCTTTTAGCAGTTCCAAGAAGGCTCCATACCCATTTGCACTACTCGGGTGACCCTGAGAACACATATAAATCTCCAGGTGGCCTCAACGACCCTCAAAAAGCATGCAAATGACCAACTGTGTGCAAGAAGTATAAATCCTTCCATTCCTCACCGTCTGGTCAGAGCAGAAGAAACTTCTTGGGTGAGAAGTGAAATGTCTTCGAAGCAAAAAAACAAGAAAGTCCAGTTGCCTCCTTAAAAAAAGCATATTTGGGACAATCATGACCTGGAGAACTGAGAATATCCATAGACATTTATTGATGCACCTTCGAAGGGTGTGGGAGTATGAACGGATTTCCAGAAAAATTGCAGACTACAGAAACTATTTTCGGGTAACTTCTCCAAGAATGGTGATTCCTGAGTAAAAGTTGCAATCTGTCCCGATTAAATGGTGAATATAATTGTCCATGAATAAGTGGGAAGTTTATGGGTTTGCTATCATAGAGACAAAAGTGTATGGGAGTCTCTGCATGTGTCTCTGTTGTGAAATTAGATTGGGATCTCACTAGAGGATGCCTTTGGGGTGTGGCAGTGTTAGTCTTTCCATAACGTTTATCATTTGCACTGTAATGGATTGACTGGCATTTTTTGATAAAGTTGTGAGGGTGTCCGTGTTATTGGAGGATGTTATACAGGGGGTCTGTTTCATAGGTCCAATGCTGGAAGCTTAACAACCGGTTTGTTAAGCTTCCTGATCATCTTTGTTGCTCTTCTCTACACTCTTTCTAGAGTGTTAACATCTTCTTTGTATTGTGGTTGCAAAAACTGGATGCAATAATCCAAGTGTGATTTTTACCTAGGCCTTATAAATTTGTACTGACACTACATGGGACCCCGAGCATCTGTCCAGGATGGTATAAGTTCTCCTACTTCGAGCAGGGGGTTGGACTAGAAGATCTTCAAGGTCCCTTCCAGCTCTACAATGCTATGACCCTACGAATTTAGTAGAACTGAGGAGAAATTTCCTGATAGTGAGAACAATTAACCAGTGGAAGAGCTTGCCTCCAGAAGTTGTGAATGCCCCAATATTGGAAGTCTTTAAGAAGATGTTGGATAGCCATTTGTCTGAAGTGGTATAGGGTTTCCTGCCTAGGCAGGAGGTTGGACTAGAAGACCTCCAAGGTCCCTTCCAACTCTGCTATTGTATTATATTGTATTGAATCTTCCCTTTGGATAGGCATGACTCATACAATAGCTTGATCTGAGGACATCAAAGACCCCCGTTCTATCCTGAGCTAGAAATATTCTCATCTATATTGATGAATTTTATGAATTTCAAAGGAAATCGAAGTATGTTTCAGACAGCCAACACATATAATATTTTGTCAAAAGCTCTTTCAGCCTCTAACGATAGGATTACAAATTGGTCTTCATTTTTATTCAAGGCTATTAAATCTACAGCTAACCTAATACTGTCTGTTGCTTGCCTCGTTTTTATAAGCCTCGCTTGATCATTCTTAATAATAAATGATAGTGCTGGCTGTAATCTCTTTGCCAGTATTGCTGTTAAGATCTTTCTATCAACATTAATCAGAGAGATTGGAAAGAGATGTAACTTGGTGGCAATATTTACAGCTACAATATTCTGTTAACAACATTGTTTGGATGAGCGGTACTTTCAGATTCCAAGACACTCGGTTAAATCTTTTGAAATTAAAATAATTTTTTAAAAAAACCTTACTCTTAGCTTCAATAGATATTTCTTATCATCATTAAAAAGGCAGAACAAACAATATTCTTCCTACGTCAAAACACAGAAAGCTCAGATTGCCCAAGAATCTGTTGATACAGTTCTACAAAGGAATTATTGAGTCTGTCATTTGCACCTCTATAACTGTCTGGCTTGGCACAGCAACAGGACAGGTAGAGACTTCAACAGGTACCATATTTTTCAGAGCATAAGACGCACCTTTCCCCCACCAAAAAGAGGGTGAAAATCTGGGTGCGTCTTATACACTGAATACAGCATTTTTGGCCTCCAGAAACCCTGCCCCTTTTGCAAAAATGGCCATGGATAGCCTTTAGGGGGCTCCCAGAGTGCTCCTGGGGGGGCTGGGGAGGGCAAAAATGAGCGAAAAACAGACCAGTTTTGGCTCATTCTTGCTCCCCCCCCCAGTTCTCAGGAGCACTCTACAAGCCTCCTAAAGGCTATTCATGCCCTTTTTTGGACAAAAAAATGGGCCCGTTTTTGGGAGGTCTGCAGAGTGCAAAATCTTTTTTTTTAATTTGCCGCTTCAAAATCTTGGTGTGTCGTATATTCCGAAAAATGCAGTAGTTAGGACTTCAGAAAAAATATTTGAAACCAGGCTGCCTTCCGTTGAGGACCTGTACAATGCACGAACCAGAAAGAGGGCTGAGAAAATATCTACAGACCCTTCACATCCTGGACACAAACTATTTCAACTCCTTCCCATGGGAAAGCATTATAGGGCATTGCATGTCAAGGCAACTGAAAGGCAGTCTCCCCCCCATCCCAGGTGCCATCACTCTGCTGAACACCTAATTCCCACAGCACTGTCTTAGGTGTTTATGGAAATTCTCTGTCATCCAGCTCACGGTGGTCCCAAAGGTGCTTTTTCAAGAGGCATCTGGAATTTCTGGTTTTTCCTTGAAGACATTTCATTTCTCATCTAAGAAGCTTCTTCAGTTTCTTCTGCAATGTTTCTAGAAATCCATTCATACTACTGCACCATTCGAAGAGTGTTTTTTCTTTGAAGGACGCTTCGCTTCTCACCCAGAGCTGAAGAAGCTTCTTGGATGAGAAGCGAAATATCTTCAAAGAAAAACCAGAAAGTTCAGTTGCCTCCTGGAAAAGCACCTTTGGGGCTGCCTTAGGCCTAAAGATATTTACCCATGTAGTAATGCTGCATTGCTATCTCCTCCTCCTCTTTCCTATAACCATCTCCTATTGGCATCTTATCAGGGGTGGCATGGGGGAAGAGACATCGCGACGGCACGACATGCGATCTTGGTGCTCCGAGATCACAGTCGTTATTTCTGCTGCTGGATGATCCATTTGGACCTAAACCGTCCCGTAGAGATGGTGATTGAGAAGGGCACCTCCTGCTGATCTCAGGGACACCTGAAAGACCCAGGAATAGCCTTTTTTTTCCGGTGACAGAAACACAGCTAATAAAGTTGCTGAAGTTGGGACTGCTCCGGAATGGAAAGAAAGCGGAAAGAAAAAGTGTGTCAAATTGGTGAGGAAATTTTATTATTAGAAAAAGAGACTTAAAAAATTGTCCTTTTGTGCATGAAGCGAGCGTGCCAGTGCGGGCTGAACCAGTAGAAAAAATAAGTGAAACGCATTACTGCATCTTATCATTATATTGTTTGTATGTATACTGAGACCTTCTGCACCGTAGACAAATTCTTTGTTTGTACAATCATACTTGGCCAATAAAGAACACTCTATTATCAATAAATCACATTGATACGTAGATGATAAGAGACAAGTGGAATTAAAAAATTAGCATTTCCTAATGTCCCTAGACAATGTGAGAGTGTCTTAACTCCCATAGAAAGAATGTTAATCGACCTTAAATGACTTATACAAAGAAAAATATTATTTAGAATGTATTAGACTTATGCTTGTACAGAAAACGACTGTCAAAAAGAGCATTTTGCTGGAGAAGTAATAAAGACAAGTGCTTCTTTAAAATGCAATATTTTAACAATGTCTTACTAAGTTTTGGGAGAAAAGCAGAGGAGTAAGTAAATATGACTGGGTAACAAAAACCAAACATTTCCAAAGAATAATATTCTCTTGAATTACATACCATATTTTTCGGAATATAATATGCGCCTTAGTTTTTGGAGAGGAAAATAAGAAAAAAAAATCTGCCTCTGCCTACCAGCATCAATGGTATTCAGCTGGCTAGCTTCCTGATTTGGACCACATGGTAACAAGGTCAGCCAATGAACAGGCATAGCAATTAAGTCAGCCAATGAAGGCTATTTGGACTCTGAAATTTGCTGTGTGAGCAACAAGGAGACAGGAAGGAGTCTGGCTTAGCTGAGAACTGAAAGTGAAACTGCTCGTGTTTTGCTTGTATTTACTGCTGCTTTGGAAAACCTGTTTTTGGTAATGTATTGTATATTATTATTATTATTTTGAATCCTGCTGAATCAGTTACTTGTGTGTGTTTTCTGAATGTGATTGCTGCTGCAAACTCTGACCAGCCAGGTCAACTTCAGCACTTATTGCAGCCTGATTCAGCACAGCTGATTGGTGGGTGGATCGGACTGCCAGAATACCCCCAATCTGCTGTTCCAAACTGCAGGAATTGTCACAGACTGTCATTGCCTCCATGCCTCACATTTTTGGCCATTGGTGGGGGTGAGTGGGGCTACATTCATTGTATAAGACCCACCCAAATTTTAACCCTCTTTTTTTGGGGAAAAAGGTTTATCTCACACTCCAAAAAATACGGTACCTAATACATGGAATTTGACAACTGGACAATGCGAAAGGATTCTCGGTGCCTTTGTTATAACTAAAAGACACTGCAACAGTAAATTGTCCCATCTGACTCATCATCTGCTACCTAAAGAAAGGGCTTTACAATGGCCGAAGTTCTCCAAAGGTCATAAGCTCTTTACAAGTTACAATACAATACAATACAATAGTAGAGTTGGAAGGGACCTTGGAGGTCTTCTAGTCCAAGTTGTCCTCAACAGGCTTCCAACCAGGGGTGGAATTCATTTATTTTCCCTACCAGTTTGCAAATGTGAGCGCACGCATCCCAGCATGCATTCAGCCTTCCGCACATGTGCTTTGGCTTGAAAATGTGCCTAAAAGGACGGCATAGAGCCGATTTCCACTACTGGTTTGGCCGAACCGGTCCAAACTGGCTGAATACCATCTCTGTTTCCAACCAACTTACTTTAAAATGACGGGGACCTCTGCCTACATCTGTGTCTCTCAACCTCAGCAACTGGAGGTTGTGTGGACCTCAATTTCCAGAATTCCCCAGCCAACATACAAAATGGCTCAGGGATAAAGGGAATTAGGGAATGAATGATGGGACAACATGAGAAACTGTTCTGGAGATGGGTCTTGTCGGTGGCACAGTCATTTGCAATTCCTGCAAAGGAAAAAGCAATGCATCATAATGAGAGTAGAGCTGGAAGGGACCTTGGAGGTCTTCTAGTCCAGCTCCCTGCTCAAGCAGAAGACCCTATACCATTTCAGACAAGTGACGGTCCAGTCTCTTCTTAAAAGCCTCTGCTGATGGAGCACCCACAACTTCTGGAGGCAAGCTGTTCCACTGGTTAAGTGTCCTCACTATTAGGAAGTTTCTCCTTATTTCCAGGTTGCTTCTCGATTAGTTTCCATCTGTTGTTTCTTGTCCTGTTTTCTGATGCTTTGGAGAATAGGTTACAATACAGTACAATAGCAGAGTTGGAAGGGACCTTGGAGGTCTTCTAGTCCAACCCCCTGCCTAGGCAGGAAACCCTATACAGTTTCAGACAAATGGCTATCCAACATCTTCTTAAAGACTTCCGATGTTGGGGCATTCACAACTTCTGGAGGCAACTTCTGTTCCACTGATTAATTGTTCTCACTGTCAGAAAATTTCTCCTTAGTTCTAAGTTGCTTCTCTCCTTGATTAGTTTCCATCCATTGCTACTTGTTCTACCCTCAGGTGCTTTGGAGAATAGTTTGACTCCCTCTTCTTTGTGGCAACTCCTGAAATATTGCAACACTGCTATCATGTCTCCCCTAGTCATTCTTTCTATTAAACTAGACATACCTAGTTCTTGAAATCGTTCTTCATATGTTTTAGTCTCCAGTCCCCTAATCATCTTTGTTGCTCTTCTCTGCACTCTTTCTAGAGTCTCCACATCTTTTCTACATCGTGGTGACCAAAACTGGATGCCGTATTCCAAGTGTGGCCTTACCAAGGCCTTATAAAGTGGTATTAACACTTCACGTGATCTTGATTCTATCCCTCTGTTGATGAAGTCTAGAACTATCTTGGCTTTTTTGGCAGCTGCTGCACACGGCTGGCTCATATTTAAATGTTGTCCACTAGGACTCCAAGATCCCTTTCACAGTTACTACTGTTGAGCAAAGTACCACCTATTCTGTACCTGTGCATTTTGTTTTTCTTGCCTAAATGTAGAGCCTTACTCTTTTCACCATTGAATTTAATTTTGTTAGATAGTGCCCAATGTCCAAGTTTGTCAAGATCCTTCTGTATCTTAAGCCTATCTTCTGGAGTGTTGGCTATTCCTGCTAGCTTGGTGTCATCTGCAAATTTGATGAGTTCCCCATTTATTCCCTCATCCAAATCATTGATGAAGACGTTGAAGAGTACTGGGATCCTGCTATCATGCCCCCCTAGTCCTTCTTTTCTCTAGACTAGGTAAAGGTAAAGGTGAAGGTTTCTCTGGCATACATGTGTTAGTTGTTTCCGATTCTAGGGGGCGGTGCTCATCTCTGTTTCAAAGCCGAAGAGCCAGTGCTGTCCAAAGACGTCTCCGCGGTCATGTGGCCGGCATGACTCAACGCCAAAGGCGCACGGAACGCTGTTTCCTTCCCACCAAAGGTGGTTCCTATTTTTCTACTTGCATTTTTACATGCTTTGAAATGCTAGGTAGGCAGAAGCTGGGACAAGTCACGGGAGCTCACTCCGTTACGCAGCGCTAGGGATTCAAACCACCAAATTGACGACCTTTGTGATCGACAAGCTCAGCAGCCACTGAGCTACCGTGTGCACCTTCTCTAGACCCAAATCCTCAACCATTCTTCATATGTTTTACTCTCCAGGTCTTTAATAATCCTAGTTACTCTTCTTTGTACTTTTTGGTTCTGAAAAAGGTTGGAGATTATAGTGCACAGTGAAGCTGTTTACAAAGGAGTAAGAGGCTAGAAAGGGCTACAAAGAAAAGAGAAGGAAGGAATGTTGAGGGAAGGAAGGATGGTTAAAGATGATTAGTTTGGGCAGTGGTGAAGGTACTGACCTAGTAATCAGGAGGTCATGAGTTCATCCTTAGGCATTGTTGGAAGAAATATCCATCTGGTTCACTCCCAAGCCAAGAGAAAGACGCTGGAAACATGGAGACTGATTGGAAAGAGGGTTTAATGGTGAAGCAGGATCACCAAATCCATTATTCTGTGGTGCAGCTACCACGTGGAGTTGAGAGTGAGGGTTTTTTTTTAAAATATCTTCTCTTGGGCTTTGAACTTGAGCCTCCTGTTCCTCTGCAAGAACATGTATTCTTCTATTGGCTCTTGTCAGACTCCCATGGTGTCATGTACAAATCCTAGGAGTTTGTCTGAGCTACGTTTGGTTGAAGTTTGGGCTGATGCAATGAATGGGCTTGTTGGGCAATTCCTATTGTGGCTGAGGGCTAACCCTACCTTTGTTCAGTCCTTCTGCAGGGGGTAATGGATGACCACATCTGCATTTCTAAAAACTAGCCTCAGCTCAGTATCTACTTGGAGGGGAGGGGGAAGGGAGCTGAGGTTCTGTCTCCCTTAAGATTTTTATTCCTATTTTTAATATTTTTTAAATATTTCTCAAAATATTTCATTTTGCTAGCAGTGGGGTAGCTTCCCATAGCACAAAAGCTAGGTGGATGACTTTGGGTCAATCATCAGGAGATGGTGAGTTCTAATCTTGTTTTTGCCATGAAAATTGGGTGGGTGGTTTGGGTCAATCACCAGGAGATGGTGAATTCTAGTTTTGTCTTATCCATGAAAATTGGGTGGGTGGCTTTGGGCTAATCACCAGAAGATGGTTAGTTCTACTGCTGTTTTAAGCATGACTGTAACTGCATTGCATTTGATGTAAGTTTCTTTAGCAAACACTCACTTGCTGCAATTATATTTTTTTTTTTGTTACATTGGTTGCTGTTTTAAACATTATTTTAATTACCTGGAATTCTGTTGTCTTGTTGAGTTTCATTATTGTGTAGATCAGCTAGTTTGTTAAATTTTACGCTCTGCATGGCAGTCAAAGTAAGAAACCATTAGTAGAACATATTTAAAAAATTAAAATACGAGATAATGACTTTGTGAACATAGCAGAAGACTTTCAATTATTTTCGTAGGGTTGCATCAGTATTACTACTGTATTTTGGATATGGCATAATCCAAACTAAATATAGATGTGAGAATTAGCATGGAGTAATTGCTGTCTGTCCAACTGTGATTCACTTCCCATCTGCAAGGAAGAAATTATAATTGCTCATCTACCTTACATGATTACTATTCTCTGCTTTTTGGTGATGGTTAGCCAGAGGGATTTTGAAATCCTGCAGGCAGATGAGGAATTCAAGAAACTCCCTTCCCAGATATTTCCCCCCAAGCATCTAGCATCCCAAAATTGTTCTAACAACCAGAGGTTTCATTCTTCACTCTTCTTCATAGAAAAGAATAGAACAACAGAGTTGGAAGGGTCCTTGGAGGTCTTCTAGTCCAACCCCCTGCCTAGGCAGGAAACCCTATACCGTTTCAGACAAATGGCTATCCAACATCTTCTTAAAGACTTCCAGCGTTGGGGCATTCACAACTTCTGGAGGCAAGCTGTTCCACTGATTGATTGTTCTGTCAGAAAATACCTCCTCAGTTCTAAGTTGCTTCTCTCCTTAATTAGTTTCCACCCATTGCTTCTTTTCCTGCCCTCTGGTGCTTTGGAGTATAATTTAATGAAAAGAAGGACTAGGGGAGACATGATAGCAGTCTTCCAATATCTAGGGGTTGCCACGAAAAAGAGGGGATAAAGCTATTCTCCAAAGCACTTGAAGCCAGGACTTTCTTTTTCTTCCTCTTCCTCTTCCTCTTCTTCTTCCTCCTCCTCCTCCTCTTCCTTTTTCCTCTTTTTTCTTTTCCTTCTCCTCCTTCTTGTTCCCATTCTTCCTTTTTTCCTCTTCCCATTCTTCCTCTTTTTTCTTTTCCTTCTCCTTTTCCTACTTCTTGTTCCCATTCTTCCTTTTTTTCCTCTTCTTTATCTTTTTCTTCTTCTTCTTCTTCTTCTTCTTCTTCTTCTTCTTCTTCTTCTTCTTCTTCTTCTTCTTCTTCTTCTTCTTCTTCTTCCTCTTCTTCTTCTTCTTCTTCCTCCTCCTCCTCTTCCTCCTCCTCCTCTTCCTCCTCCTCTTCCTCCTCCTCCTATTCTTTTTCATCCTCCTCTTCCTCCTCCTCCTCATCTCCTTCTCCATTTCCCCCCCTCCCTCCTTTCCTAGATCAAACCTACTCCACAAATCATTCTCCTGGTCTGAAGGAGAATCTTTCAGAAGGCCTCTGTCTCTTCTACCATCCCTTTCTTTTATTTTTGCAGACAGGCAAGAAAACTCCTTGATTTGGGAGGGGGGGAAATGGGAAAAAAACACCAACTTCCACAAATCATCAATCATTGCAATGCAGCTGAGTTGCTGAGTGGATAGTGAAACCAGATAGGCGAACAGAAGGAAATATTGTCACAGGCATAAATAATGTTTAATAAATCATCAGCAAACAGGGGGCAGCAAGCAGACCCCCGCCTCAGAGTTACCGACAGCTGGAAACATCTAAGTTGGCTCCCACTTCTCTGCATCCTCAAATGGAGGACAAGGACCTGGCTGTGATGACTTCAGGATGTACCCCCACCCCCACCCCTGATAGGTTGGCAGAGATAAATCTTGATCGTTTCTTTCTCACAGAGTTGGAAGGGACCTTGGAGATCTTGTAGTCCAACCCCCTTGCTCAGGCAGGAAATCCTACACCACTTCAGACAAATGGTTGTCCAATCTCTTCTTAAAAGCTTCCAGGGATGGACCACGTACAACTTCTGGAGGCAACTTCTGTTCCACTGTTTCATTGTTCTCGCTGTCAGGAAATTTCTCCTCAGTTCTAGGTTGCTTCTCTCCTTGATTAGTTTCTATTCATTGCCCTTCCTTCCGGTGCTTTTGAAAATAGATTGAACCCCCACACACTCTTTTTTTGTGACAGCCCCTTAAGTATTGGAAGGCTGCCCATCATCCTTAGTTCATCTCTTCATTAAACTAGACATACCAGTTTCAGCAACCATTCTTCATATGTTTAACCTCCAGTCCCCTAATCATCTTTTTTACTCTTCTCTGCAATCTTTCTACATCTTTTTTTATACAGTGGTGACCAAAGCTGGATATCTCTCTTCAATTTTTTTCAGAATCCCTTCAAAAACCATACTCGCTCTCTCTATCTAGCCATCCATCCTGTCTGTCTGTCTATCTTCGATCTATCATCGATCTATCATCGATCTATCTATCTATCTATCTATCTATCTATCTATCTATCTATCTATCATCTATCTATCTATCTATCTATCTATCTATCTATCTATCTATCATCTATCTATCTATCTATTCTCTCTCTCATCATCAATCTATCATCTATCATCCATCCATCCATCCATCCATCCATCCATCCATCCATCCATCCATCCATCCATCCATCCATCCATCCATCCATCCATCCATCCATCCATCCATCTATCTATCTATCTATCTATCTATCTATCTATCTATCTATCTATGTATCTCATCTTCTATCTATCTATCTATCTATCTATCTATCTATCTATCTATCTATCTATCTATCTATCTTTAGTCTATCCATCTATCTATTTGTCTGTCTGTCTGTCTGTCTCTGTCTCTGTCTATCTATCTATCTATCTATCTATCTATCTATCTATCTATCTATCTATCTATCTATCTATCTATCTATCTATCTTTAATCTATCCATCTATCTATTTGTCTGTCTGTCTGTCTGTCTGTCTGTCTGTATCTATTTATCTGTCTGTCTTGTCTGTCTGTCTATTAATTCTCTCTCTCTCTCTCATCTATGTCTAGCTGATATCCATGAGCTATATATCTATCTATCAATCTATTGATCTATCGGTCTATCTATCAATCAACTCAAGACATTTGTCCTACAAAATAAACGAGCGAGTAAGAAGGAAGATACACCTTATGCCAGAGTGGGTTTGCAGTGTTTCCTTTTCATTTTCTTCAGGCCTCATGGTGGTACAAAACATCTTATTTCTTTCTCATGACCTATTCATGAGGATAGGTTTATTAGCACTGATATGCTACCTAGAGCTGATATTTATGTCTTTGGAAACCTACAAGCACCAAGAAGGTCTCTTTGCACCAGAGATAGACATATTTCTTCTATGAAACAATGTCTTCTTCCAAGACTTTTTTTTTAAAAAGAAATTATTATTATTGTCTTGTGCAGCAAGACCTCGCAGGGTCCTTGATAAGGAAATGATTCATTTCAGTGGGGAGACTCGGTTGAAGGTCTGATCCATCAGAATAAGAAGCTGTTAAGGGAATCTTCCTTCCTCCTTCTCGGGAAGTGGATGATGGTTATTAACCCTCAATAGAAACTGCTAAGAGCAGAGATGGGCGAGAAATATTTTTCTATTTTCAGACCTGGGCAATTTGCATGAATCAAACACCCCAATGCCGGTCCTTGCCCAAATTCCAATTTTTCCATCGTTTGCAATGTCCTTCACAGCCTAACAAGAGAAGTCCAGAAAAATGCATCGGTTAGAGGAAACTTGACAGAAAAAAATGTACACATTAGGGAACCGTCATCTCGAAGTGCATATTGGCAGAAAACTACTCCCAATAATCTGTTTGTTTGGAAGAGGATATGCGCCCAGTAACAGGCACGCAAAAGGGAGTTAAAAAATTGAGTTAATATCAGGCCAGGAAAAAAAAAAACATTTCAGATTGTAATGAGTTCTTGAAAAACACACACATTTTTTTAAAAAGATCAGAAACGCCAGTGAGATGGAATTACGTATTTCAAAAGGGCAAGAAAAGGTTGTTGTGATATTAAGCTGCCAATGCTGTTAGCCTTTATTCGACTTTTCTAGACGGTGAGTTTTCTAAGTCCAACAACACTGACTACCGTGTTAACTTACCTATGTACCGTATTTTTCAGAGTATAAGATTCACCTTTCCCCCTCCCTAAAAGAGGGTGAAAATTTGGGTGTGTCTTATACACCAAATGTAGCCCCGCCCATCCACCAGCCCTCACCCTTTAGCCTCTTCCAGCAATTTGTCTCCTTGCAGCAAATGGGGAAAATGGGCCTTGCAGAGGCGGCAATAGGTGACCAACTTTTTTACAATGAAAAGGAGGACAAATAAATTGGGAAAAAAAATATCGTAAATAGAAGAAATATTTTATTCATTGCAACAATAATACACTAAAATATGATATATGCATAATAAAAACATTTGTAACATTTTATATTGTAATTATGCTTACATGCCTGTTAATTATTATTTAAATGAGTACTTTTCCATTGAATTAATATTTTTTGTCCATGTATCATCTTCTAACAATTTATTGGAAATATCTGAACAAGAAATATCCTTCATATTGAATTTTACGGCAAGTGCTGCAGCTAGAGTATCAACATTCAATCTCAATCTCAGTCTACTGCGTGCGTATGTGCCGTGTCGTGTTTCAGTAAGAAGTAAACAAAACCACTTGCATGCGACGCTCTCTCTCAAGGTCTCCCATGCGGAACGCATGCGTCTCATAATCGCATCTTATACTGCACTATACCGAGCCTTCACGAATTGTCATGTCAAATACAAATACGTCACAACGCACAACAGATTAGTCTTCAAATATCGAAAAGGAGGACATGTAGGAGGACAAAACTTACAAAAGAAGAACTGTCCTCCCTAAAGGAGGACGGTTGGTCACCTTAGCAATAGGCTATAGCAATCCCTGCAGCCTGAAACAGCTGATGATCAGGAGGCCCATGCTGAAACTGAAATTGAAAGTGAAACTTGCTGTTTGCTGCAAGGAGGCAAATTGCTGGGAGTCAGAGGCAGATTTTTTCCCCTTGTGCTAATCAGGCTGTTTGCTGCTTGCTACAAGGAGGCAAGTCAATAACTATAAATGCCTATAGAATGTTCAAATTATTAGACTTATTTTTTAAAGACTGCTTTATTATTGTTTTAGACAACTTAACAAAATGAAGAAACTTTTTAAAATAAATGCTTGATCTGAAGAGGCCCAGTGCTATTGTATCTTCTTTTAAACAGCAGAGATAACTTATACTTCCAGAAAGCCACATCAATTTTAACAACATCTGTACAAGTATAGTCTGAAATGTAATACCGCAAACAGTGTATATCGTCTGTACTGTTTGCTGTTTGTTGCAAGGAGGCAAATTGCTGGGAGGCAGAAGCAGATTTCCCCCCCTTCTCCCCCCCCAAAGCTTGGGGTGTCTTATACTTCAGAGCGTCTTATACTCTGAAAAATTCTTTTTTTTTATATCGTGGAGACCAAAGCTAGGTATCTCAACTTTTTTTCAGAATCCCTTCAATAACCATAATCATTCTCTCTGTCTGCAGCATCTGACATTATTCTCTGGAAAGCAGTGTTGGAAGAAATGTCCTTCTGGGTTTGGCTCCAAGTGGGGAAAAAGACACTGGAGACATGGAGGCTGCTTGGAAAGATGGTTTTAATGGTGGACAGGACCACATGGCTTGAGTTCCTGAACAGAAAAGGTGACCACATGCTTCAATGTTGGTGGAGAAGAAGAGAGAAGGGAAGAGAAGAGACTGAAGAAGGACTTGCAGGGCTTTTATAATCTGTTTGACCCCACCTATCTGTTTCCTGTTCCTGTGTAAGAAATGTATTCTGATTGGTTGTCAGACTCACATGGGCCCATGCAAGGCTGAGTTTTGAATCCAGGTTTGGTTGAGTTCAGATGCCATGTGGTCAGTTGAGTAAAGGCTTATATTATCATGCCTTCATTCCCATCCCCCTGGAGCTGAAGGAGAGAACTCTTTTATTATGTAAAGGGACTGGCTCAGGCTTTAATGGCCCATGGACAAAAGGTGGGGGCAGGAAGCTGCAGGGAGAGTTACCTTGTCTTTTTTGAAACATGTTTCTTTTCACATCCAGAGAAATATTCTGCCTTTTCAATATTTCCTAGGATATTTCATTTTTCTGGGAGAAGGCTGGGTGATAACTTCCTACAGGAGGACAGCATCGATTTATAGTATAACGCTTCGCAAGAGTGGGACATTTTTATTCTGTTTGATTCCCCCTCCCTCTACTTTTTATTTTATTGTAGGACGTTAGCAGCCACCTCTCTCTTAGAAAAATGAAATATTTTAGGAAATATTAAAAGGGCAGACTATTTCCTTTAAAAGACAGGCAAAAACTCATGCCCCCACCTTTGTCAATGGATCATTAAGGTCTGAGCCAGTCTATTCTACATAACAAAGATCTACCTTCATCAGAGCCACAATAGGAATTGCCCCCTAACCCTTTCATTATGTCATCACCCAGCAAGGCTTTACCAAGCTTGAGACTCGGGACATTATTGTATTGTATTGTATTGTATTGTATTGTATTGTATTGTATTGTATTGTATTGTTTTTATTTTATTATTTTATTTTATTTTATTTTCCCCACACCATTAATATTATCTCTCTGTTTTTAAACAAATGGTTAGTATTTAGCAGCTTAATTAAGCCACAATGGTTGTCTTGAGCTCTTCGGCAAATGCTGCAGACCTTAGTTGCTCCCTCAGTGGTGGTTAATTTCCCTCTGAACAGATGGGCTAGGTAGAGTTTTCTGTGCATTCCTTTCCCTTGGCTGAGCGGGGAAGTGCTATTGCACACGCTTCCTACACCTGGCTAGGAGTAAAAGGGAGGGGAGAGGAGCAGCTGCTGCAGAGGGAAGAGTGTTGGGAACACGCCACCCCAACCTAAAAGTTTTAAGGAACCCCCAGGAGCCATTTTGGATGGAGCTTGCAGAACAGAAGAGTGGATTTGCATGCCACTCTTTTTGAAGTTGTTTTTTCCTCCCTCCCTCCCTCCCTCCCTCCCCTCTTCCTTCCTTCCTCCTTCCCTCCCTCCCCTCTTCCTTCCTTCCTTCCCCTCCCTCCCCCTGTTCCTTTCTTCTGCCTTTCCTCCCTACCTCCCTTACTTCATCCCTCCCTCCCCTCCTTACTTCCCTCCCCTTCCCTTCCCTCCCAACCTCACTACCCCCTTCCTTCCTCCCTCCCTCTCTTCCTCCCTCCCTCCCCTTTTCCTTCCTTCTACCTCCCCTCCCCACCTTCCTTCCCTTCCCTCCCCATCTCCCTCCCCCTTCCTTCCTTCCTCCCCCCTTCTTTCCCTCCTTCCATAATTGAACCAGACAGATATTCTGTGGTCCCAGCTGAGTAACCCCCTCCTCCTTTAGACACACACTCTCACAAACACACACACAGATGCAACTGTTTCTTTCTGGCAATATGACACTCAGCCCAGATATGCATTACAGGTAGTTCTCGAACTTACAACACTTCATTTAGTGACCAAAGTTACAGCGGCAGGGGGAAAAACTGACTTATGACCGCTTTTTACACCTCTGACCATTGCACCTTCCCTTGCTCACATGAGATTTCCATTCTGAGGTTTGATAAGTGACTCATATTTATGATGGTTGCAGCATCCCGGCATCACGTGATCCCTTTTTGCAACCATCTCACAAGCAAAGTTTCATACTTGAAACTTTCAAGAGACTCTAGAAAGAGTGCAGAGAAGAGCAACAAAGAGGATTAGAGGACTGGAGGCTGAAACATATGAAGAACAGTTGCAGGAACTGGGTATGTCTAGTTTGATGAAAAGAAGGACTAGGGGAGACATGATAGCAGTGTTCCAATATCTCAGGGGTTGCCTCAAAGAAGAGGGAGTCAAACTATTCTCCAAAGCACCTGAAGGTAGAACAAGAAGCAATGGGTGGAAAACTAATCAAGGAGAGAAGGAACTTAAAACTGAGGGGAAATTTCCTGGCAGTTAGAACAATCAACTAATGAACTGACTTGCCTTCAGAGATTATAGGTGCTCCAACATAGGATGTTTTTAAGAAGAGATTGGACAATCATTTGTCTGAAATGGGAAAGTGTAGAAAAAAATAAGGACTTCAATAGAATGAACTGGAAGGGACTCATCTAGTCCAGCCCCCTACTCAAGCAGGAGAACCCATACCCTTTTAGATAAGTTACTGTCTAGAGTCTTCTCTAAAAAAAATCCAGTAATGGAGGGCCCACTATTTCTGGAGGCAAGCTGTCCTACTGTTTAATTGTCCTAAGGATGACTAGGAGTATCATGATAGCAGTCTCCCAATACTTGAGGGGCTGCCACAGAGAGGAGGGGGTCAAGCTATTCTCCAAAGCACTTGAAGGCAGGACAGGAATCAATGGATGGAAACTGAACAAGGAGAGATTCAACCTGGAAATAAGGAGAAATTTCCTGACCATGAGAGCACTCAATCAATGGAACAGAAGTTGACTTCAGAAGTTGTGGGAGCTTCATCCCTGGAAGCTTTCAAGAAGAGAATGGACTTTCCCTGGAAGCTTTCAAGAAGAGAATGGACTTGATTACGATCTTTAAAGAGCTCCATGGCTCAAGACCTAGTTACCTGCAGGATCGTATTCTGCCACATACATCCCTACGACCTATCCGCTCGCACAGAGAGGGACTTCTCCAGGTGCCGTCCACCAGACAGTGCCATGGGGCGGCGCCTAGGAGCAGAGCCTTCTCTGTGGCGGGCCCAGCTCTGTGGAATGACCTCCCCCCGGATATTAGGACCACTACTGACCTCCGCTCCTTCCATGTAAAGCTCAAGACCCACCTATTCCAAATAGCCGGCCTGGCTCAATCATAACTTCATAACGCTCCTGATGGGTTATTTAATTCAGTAATTTTATTTAATGGGATTTTAAATTGTGTTTTTAATTGTCTTTCACTTATGAATCTACCTCCTCCATGCACATATATATGTCTTTGTTCTTTATGTTTGTATGTGTGTCTTTCTCTGTATTTTATCTGTTTTGATTGTACGCCGCCCCGAGTCCTTCGGGAGAGGGTTGCGGCTAATCAAATAAAAATTATTATTATTATTATTATTATTATTATTATTATTATTATTATTATTATTATTTCATTTGTCAGAAATGGTATAGGGTGTCCTTGGAGGGGGGCGGGTTGGACTAGATGACCTGCAAGTTCCCTTCCAATCTTGTATTCTGTTCTGTTCTGTTCTGTTCTGTTCTGAATACTGCATCCAGTTTTGGTCATCAAGACATAAAAAAAGGTGTTAAGACTGTAAAACGAGTGCAGAGAAGAGCAACAAAGAGGATTAGAGGACTTCAGGCTAAAACATATAAAGAATGGTTATAGGAACTGAGCCTGGCTAATCTAATGAAGAGAAGGACCAGGGGAGACATGATAGCAGTGTTCCAATATTTGAGGGGCTGCCACAGAGAGAATGGGGTCAAGCTATTTTCCAAAGCACCCAAAGGCCAGACAAGGAACAATGGATGGAAACTGACCAAGGAGAGATTCAACCTGGAAATAAGGAGGGATTTCCTGACCGTGAGAACAATCAACCAATGGAACAGAAGTTGCTTCTAGAAGTTATGGGAGCTTCATCACTGAAAGCTTTCAAGAAGAGACTGGACTTCCATGTGTCAGATATGGTGTAGGGCAGGAGTTGGCAACCTTAAACACTCAAAGAGCCACAGAGATCCTAAACGGTAGGTTCAATTCTGGAGTTGACCAGATGTCCCGTTTCCCCACCATAGAGTCTCCTCTTAGCACGGTGTCCTTTTTCCTCTTCCTGTCCTAACCGAGAACCTTATCAATTGTGGAGCTGACTGGAAAACCCACCTCTTGCCATAGAGTCTCCTCCTGGTGCGCCCTGCTTCACCCCCTCCCCAAACCGGTAGCTCCTCTCAAAATTGTGGTGCTGACTGGAGCTGTAGCAGAGAGATGAAAGAGCCACATTTGGCTCCAGAGCTGCAGGGTTGCTGACCCCTGCTGTAGAATCTCCTGCTTGGGGTGGGAGGTTGGACTAGATGACCTACAAGGTCCCTTCCAACTCTCTTAATGCAATCAAGAAAAGCTGAATATAGACCATAAAGCAATGTCTCCAGTCCTCAGCTGAAGGGGATAGAATTCTTTGCTCTTCAATGTCCCTCTCTGCCTCTGCAGACTTTGGGGATTTCCAAAGGGGCTGCAATGTAATTGCAGAGGGAAGTAATAAGAGGCTTCAGTCAATTGTGTCAGGCAGGATTGATTGACCAAGGGATGCTTTTTGGCTGCTGAAGTCGGTGGCTAATAAAACGTGACAACAGTTATTTCTCTCCTTCGTTGGTTGATACTTGCCTTAATTGGATGGATGCAATTCTTGTGGATGGACCCATCCTAAAAGAGAAAACAAAAGAAATCTTGGCCGTATCTAATATTTGGAGTAACCACGTTTATTTTCTAATGTCCAGGAACATCACATCTGCGTTGGGCACTGCACAAGGCAGCCAGAACTAAAACCAAGGGAAGGAAATACGAAGGAATCTTCGCGTAACGGGGTGGGCCAAATGAAGAGGCCAATTATGTCATATGTCAAGGACGATCTGTATTGCCACCCAGATTGTCTCCATTGTCCATAAAGTCCACAAGATTTAAGCCTGATTCAAGGAGGTTTTTTCCCCCTCCCCATAATTAAAAGAGGTAAAATGATGCTTGGTATTTGTAGCTCAAGTTTGAACTGTGGGGTCCTTGCTGCTCTCTGAGCTTGGTGGTTTGCGTGCAGACGTTTCATTACCCAACTAAGTGACATCATCAGTGCTAGTAGGGAGTGGGGATTGTTGAGAGGAGGAGGAGGAAGACTCTGGGGTCCTTGGTGGTCTCTGAGCTTGGTGGTTTTCTTGAAGACATTTCATTACCCAACTAGGCAATATCATCCATGCTAGGAGGGAGTAGGGGTTTGTGGAGTCAAGGAGAAAGAGAGGAGGAGGAGGAGGAGGAGGAGGAGGAGGAGGAGGAGGAGGAGGAGGAGGAGGAGGAGGAGGAGGAGGAGGAGGAGGAGGAGAACTGTGGGCTCCTTGGTGCTCTCTGAGCTTGGTGGTTTTCTTGCAGACATTTCATTACCCAGCTAGGTAACATTATCAATGCTAGAAAGAGAGTGTAGCTTCTCGTCATTTTAGCACTGGTGATGTTACCTAGGGGACTCCAGGGGACTGGAAGCTAAAACACATGAAGAATGGTTGCAGGAACTGGGTATGTTTAGCTTAAGAGAAAGAAGGACTAGGGGAGACATGATAGCAGTGTTCCAATATCTCAGGGGCTGCCACAAAGAAGAGGGAGTCAAACTATTTTCTAAGGCACCTGAGGGTAGAACAAGAAGCAATGGATGGAAACTAATCAAGGAGAAAAACAACCTAGAACTAAGGAGAAATTTCCTGACAGTCACAACAATTCATCAGTGGAACAACTTGCCTCCAGAAGTTGTGAATGCTCCAACACTGGAAGTTTTTAAGATGTTGGATAACCATTTGTCTGAAGTGATGTAGGGTTTCCTACCTAGGCAGGGGGTTGGACTAGAAGACCTCCAAGGTCCCTTCCAATTCTGCTATTCTATTCTATTCTATTCTATTCTATTCTATTCTATTCTAACCTAGGCTGAATAATGAAATGTCTGCAAGAAAATCAGCAGGCTCAGAGCTCTCAAGGGGGCAATTAAGGCAATGCATGGCCCAAGAATACTTTCTGATAGTTTCTTTGGTTTAGATAGAAGTCCGCTGGTCAATGTGTTTACTTCTGTTGGAAGAAATGTCCTTCTGGGTTCGGCTCCAAGTGGGGAAAAAGACACTGGAGACATGGAGGCTGCTTGGAAAGATGGTTTAATGGTGGACAGGACCACATGGCCTGAGCCCTGAACAGCAAAGGTGATCACATGCTTCAATGTTGGTGGAGAAGAGAAGAGAAGAGAAGAGAAGGGCTGAAGAAGGGCTTGCAGGGATTTTTATAATCTGTTCTGCCCCACCTATCTGTTTCCTGTTCCTGTGTAAGAAATGTATTCTGATTGGTTGCCAGACTCACATGGGCCCATGCAAGGGCAACCCTCTAGGCTGTTTTGAATCCAGGTTTGATTGAGTTTAGATGCCATGTGGTCAGTTGAGTAAAAGGCAATATTATCCTGCCTTCATTGCCATCCCCCCTGGAGCTGAAGGGGAGAACTCTTTATTATGTAAAGTGGACTAGCTTGGCCTTCTTAATGGCCCATTGATAAAGTGGGGATGGGCTGGAAGCTGTAGGAATTTACTCTGTGTTTAAAATGTGTTTCTCCCTTTTTCACATCCAGGAAAATATAATATTCTGCCTTATCAATATTTCCTAGGATATTTCATTTTTCTGGGAGAGGGCTAGGTGATAACTTCCTACAATCCCTCCTTTTTTTTTTTCAAAAAAATGTGAGTGGAACGCACATGTTTTTGACAAAAGGTAAAATTGGTCAGATCAGGGAAACTTAATTTTTTCTGATGGAAAAGCATTGAAAGAGACAGCAGAAGGATCCCTTCAGTGGCTCCCAGAGAGCTTTCAACCATGAAGGTCTTAGCAACCAGGGCACAATTTCTGGAAAGAAATTTACAATATCCAATTTACCATGCCAATTATTTTCAGGTGTTTGATATCACTTTCTGTGAGCTTCCAGACTACAAGCAAGCAGAAGTCCCAAAAAAAAACTTCACAGCCATTGAAGGATTCTTCCTTTTAAAGAAGTACAGGCTGCCCATTTCCAAGGGATTTCTTTAACTTGCCCTGGCTCCTATTTTAGTGAGGCCAAATTGAGTTTAGCTAGTGTGCAATACAAGCTATTTAGTATTTTTTTTAAAGTTACACACAATGAGCCCAGGGACTCCTATCAGAGACCACCAGTGCAACATGTCCTGCTTTACTGGGCAACTGGGCAGCATCATTTTTTTTTTTTGAGTCAGTCGGGGTTTGAGTTTTGAAGATCCTTTCTGCTACGCTTCAAGTGGGGGAATTGCCTGAGGGGAACTGACCCTCCCCCATGGGATTAAAAGGGAGATATCTGCTTTTGGGCAAGGGCAAAATCAACCTAGGAAAAGCTTTGTGGAGTTAAGTCAAGGAGATAGTTTCAATCTAATTCTGAATGGAGCCTCTCTCTCTCCCTCTCTCTTTGTGTGTGTGTGTGTGTGTGTGTGTGTGTGTGTGTGTGTAGCTGCTTCTACAATACAGAAAATACAGACATTTTGGAGAAAATTTCCCTCCCACCAGCCAGAAATCTAAGGTGTTCAGAACTTGCTGTGCTAGCCATTCTCAAATACAATTCTTACATGAATACATTAAACTGATTACAATATAAATGAGACAGGAAAGAAGAATTACAATTACAATTTCTGTGAAGGAGGCAAAGAAACAAAACTTTACAATCAGTTTCCACCCTCCCCCATAGTCTTTACAGCTGTCTTCTGGGAATTGAAAAGAGTCTTTTGGTCTTTACTTCTTCATCTCCTTCAGGGTTCTTTAATGTCTGCTGGATGGTACTAGGCTTGGCTTGCTGGTAAGAGTGGTCAGTCAGTCTTGGTAGTCTGTCCCAGGCTTGGCTAAGTTTTTTTTTTCCCTCATGTCAGGTTTTATCAGCACGCAATCACTAGCAGCAAATTGAGAGTTATGGTTTGAGCTAGCAGTCCTTTGTTTCTGAGGTAAAAAAAAAAAAAAAAAAAGAGGAGAGGCCAAGAATACAGTTCTTTACAGACATATCTTTAGTCTCATGTTGTGGAATATCACCCATTCTGTCCAAGTGTGGAAATCCAAACATTATTTCAGGAGGTAGACGATGTAAATTTCATGGAACATGACATTCCCACTGCCTGTATGATTGAAACACTTTTTGCAGTAAGATGAGTAAATTTCCAAGAGGGACAACAACTTGTGTTGCAAACAAACAAACAAACAAAATGTCATAGGGTAGAGCACCTTGACTCATAAGCGTTTAAAAATGCACTCAGGTGTAAAAGAGGGAGGGAAGAAAAACTGCTTTAAAAAAAAATTGCAATTAAAAAAAAAGGTACTTTGAGTCAACACTCCAAAATGTCAAATTTCATTCAGATGGAAGCAAATTCTCATTAAGTATGTTAAAACATTTACAAATGTAAGCAAAATATCTCAAAATCATTCCTTTTTATAGGTTTAATTAAGCATTTTAAAACTCAAAAATTTCCAGAAGAAAAAAAAAAATTAAAATTGTATTCAGAGCAAAGAAATGTAACTGCATAATTTTATATGCAGATAAAAGATCACAATAGTGAAAGGTAAGCGGAGCAGATCACCCATTTACTCCAAATTTCTCAGAAGAGAGGGGGGGGAAAAGTGGTTAAAGTGAGGAGAAAATTTTTTTAGCCTCCTTTAATGACCCAAAAGGAAGGAGGGAAAGAAGGAGGGGGGGAATGCCCAGAGGCATTCACAGGTATCACTGGGGCGTTTCATACACACACTCATGGTAAAAATGAGCAGACACTCATTCTCCCCGCTTTTCCTGCTTCCCTCCAAAGAATGACCCAGAAGCAAGATGGGGGGGGGGGGGAATTCACACAGGCAATCACGTGGATCTCTGGATCCATTCACTTATCACTCCCTGGGGCATGAGGGACACATACATTCATATTGCAATCAGACCTTCATGCTTGCTCATGCCAAACAATCATAGGTATTTCAGGAAGCTTTTTTTTTTTCACAAGCCACCAAGCTTCATTTTCTTTTATTAGAGGATCTCACCCTCCCTTCAGGTTTGGAAATGATAACACACATGCATACACACACATACCATTAAACAACCTTGTAACTGACTGCTTCTTTATATGAAAGGGAATCAAACTACATTCATACCAACTTTACCATCAACATACTCACATTTGCACTGCAATCATTAATTTCACATACAAAAATCCCATTTCATTCTTTCTTCATGCAAGGCAGTTATTACAAATTACTTCAGGGAGCTGTACATAAGCCAATGAGCTCCATTTTCTATTATTAAAGGATCTCAACTTCCCTCCAGGTCTGGAAATGATCACGCACTAGATTGTTAATGCCTGTCTCTGCCCTGGGGTGTTCGTTTCTAATTTGGACCTGCCAGCTGTGCTGGCTAATTTTTAAAGATCCAAATTCTATCTTGATATCCCAGCACGCGCTGGCATTTTTAAATATCAAGATGTATAGAAACAATGCACAGAGATGTTTGTCCCACACATTGTTTGCATTCAGCCAGGGTTCTAGGTTGGCGGCTCCAGCACACGCTGGCATATTTTTAAAGATCCAAACCCTATCTTGGTCTCCCAGCAATTTCTGGCATAGTTTTAAAAGACCAAGATGTATGGAGACTTTCATTAACACATCGTTTGCATCTGGGTGGGGGCCCTTGATTCATCGGATGGTGGCCAGAAAATCAGCAAATTTGTTGACAAAATCTAAATCAAAACTGCCTTCTGGAGGCCAGATTTTTACTTTAGGACTAATAGAGTAGGTTGGTCAGAAAAATGTGCAGAGGGTTTTTTACTCAGGTTGAAGGCAAACCTTTAGTAGGAATTTCCTTCATTTCATACATGCACACACAAGGCAACACTCTCCTCCTCCTCCCAAAGGGAAAAAAAAAATCTACACTCACCTGAAGAGTACAATCTTCTAGGGCTGAAAGACATGAGAACAAGGTTCCCTCCCCCCACAGAAAAGGCATTGTTGGAGGATTAGAGGTAAGGGAGGGGTGTGGGGGGGTAGATAGCTTGCAGGCAGAGTTTGAAAAAAATAAAACCATTAGTTACTAAGCAGATAAACATTATGGGGATAAACATTATGGGGATATCACAGATGAGAAATGGAGTCTGGATTCACATGCTTCAGGAAAGAAATGAACAGGTAAAATCATTTAAGCACACAATAAATGCAAGGATGAAACTTTTCTTGCAAACATTTCTAGGGTTGTTACTTTAAGGTATGGGCAAGGAAGGAAGGAAAAAAAAATCTCTTTACTCTGTTTCTGCTGGCCAAAACAGACACAAAGTAAAGACACAAGTAACAGACACAAAGTAAAGACCCTTCCCAGTTTCAGTTAGTTTTCTAGGCCCAACAAACTGAGCGAAGGCAATTTCTGCCAGTTTACTCCTTTCTTTCTTTGAACACTTTAAAATTCTTGTCTTTTGGATTGGATACATCTTAGTTACAATTACCTTGAGGGTACACAAAGACTTAGACATACACACACACAGACAAAGAGGGAAAAACAAAATCATTCCCACCATGAATTTCAGTTAAATTGGGGAAGGCACAAATCTTAACAAACAAAAACCACGTGGTTATATAGAAGACAGAGAAAGAGACAGACAAGAGGAAAAAAAAAAGAAACCCCACCATTTCCTTTTAAGTACCTTTTCAGCCAAATTAGTTTTTTCTGTATCATCTTTCAGCAAAGCCCATTTTCTACAATCTGCTCTTTTTTTTCTTCATTCCGGCCAGGGACGGGCATTTGCTTTTCGTCCCAGGCCCCCAACAACTCCCCTAGGGGGGTTTCCATGGCTACCCTCGAGCTACCGCTTCCATGATCCCGTTTAGATGTGGGTTCACTTCGTCCTAGCCGGGTTTGCCACTTCGTATTTTCCCACTTTACTTTCGCGTCCTTAGAGGACCTTTCGCGCCCTTTTGAAGGGACTTTCTCTGTTTGCCCTTCGGAGGGTCTTATTGGTGCCCTTCGGAGGGACTTTTCTGGGGGTGCCCTTCGGAGGGACTTTTCTCGGTTCCTCACCGCGGGAACCTTCTCTCGATTCGCGCCCTTTCACGCAGGGACTTTCGATTCGCCGCCCTTTCACGCAGGGACTTTTCTTACAGTTTCAAGTCTTGGGGAAAGAGACCGGAGGACCAGTCCGCACAGTGACCAGGAGGGGTGCTGTCGGGCTAGTCGAGGGGTATGCGTACCTCCCTTTTTCTCACTAACTTTCTTATGGGCTTTTAGCTTTTTTCTCTCACAGGACAAAAAACAGCAGCAACAACAAAAAATAAAAAAATCCATTCACTTTTCCATTCCATTTTCACACACACTAGTCACACACAGGCAGGCATTACACACATTTCCCATGCTTTAAAATTAAATTTTAGAGAATTAAAATTTAGAGGTACTCACCTTCTTTCCAGGCAGCCTTTGAGCTCAAACTCAAAACCCCTTTAAAGCCTAGATCCAAATGGCTAAGGCCAAGATAAAGTCCACCCACAGACTCAATGGGGTCTTGTGCCGGCATGGAGAGGCTTACCTGGGCCATATCCATTTGTTCGGCTAGCTTGGAGTCCACCAGTCTGTGGGGTTGACGCCAATTGTTGGAAGAAATGTCCTTCTGGGTTCGGCTCCAAGTGGGGGGGAAAAAGACACTGGGAGACATGGAGGCTGCTTGGAAAGATGGTGTTTAATGGTGGACAGGACCACATGGCCTGAGCCTGCTGAACAGACAAAGGTGATCACATGCTTCAATGTTGGTGGAGAAGAAGAGAAGGGAAGAGAAGGGAAGAGCAGACAAGAAGGAGAAGGGCTGAAGAAAGGCTTGCAGGGATTTTTATAATCTGTTCTGCCCCACCTCTCTGTTTCCTGTTCCTCGTGTAAGAAATGTATTCTGATTGGTTGCCAGACTCACATGGGCCCATGCAGGGGCAAACCCTCTAGGCTGTTTTGAATTCAGGTTTGATTGAGTTCAGTATGCATGTGGTCAGTTGAGTAAAGGCTTATTATCCTGCCTTAATCCCATCACAGCTGAAGAGGAGAAACTCTTTATTATGTAAAGTGGACTAGCTTGGCCTTCTTAATGGCCCATATGATAAAGTGGGGTGGG
>JAKRSK010008640.1:1030000-1227067 GCA_029891615.1 Natrix natrix natrix | reverse complement strand
CCAGAAGACTCTATGGTGTGGGGGAACCAGACTTCAGGTTGGCAAAGGAAAAAGGATGCCATGCTAGGAGGAGACTCTATGGTGGGGGAACCGGACTTCCAGTCAGCAGAGAAAAAAGGAAGCCATTCTAGGAGGAGATTCTATGGTGGGGAACCTGACTTCCGGTCAGCACCAGAATTGAACAGGAGGCTTTTGCTTAGGACCTTTGTGGCTCTTTGAGTGTTTAAGGTTGCTGACCCCTGATCTAAAATGGTGGTCCTCAACCTTTTTGGCATTAGGGATCGTTTTTGTGGAAGACAATATTTCCACCGATGGAGAGTGGTGGGTGGTTTTGCATGCAACCTAGATCCCATGCTTGCACAGATGAAGCTTTGCTGCTCACTCGCCATCAGCCATGGTAGTTGATGCAGCACCATCATTTAAGATCAGGTAGATGTCAATGAGAAGAGAAAAACTGAAGATTCTCTTGGAAGGAAAATCCATCTGGTTCAGTTCCAAGCTGGAAGAAAGATGCTGGAAACAAAATGGATGCTGGAGGCTGATTGGAAAGAAGGTCCATTTATTTGTGGACAGAACCACCAGGGTTTGTGGTTCTGGGGCAGATGACAAAATGGACTTTTGAATGGGTGGGTTTTTATACCTTCTGGATTCCTATGGGAGTCATGTAGCGGGGTCATAGCTGGCTCTATAGGCAAAAGAGAAAATGCAAATTCTAGGTATTTGTCTGAACTAGTCTTGTCAATCTTTGGCTTGTTGCTTATCTGGAGTTTCTGTCTGACCCAGTCTTTCTGAATGGATTACCAAATCTGCATTTTTAAAGTTGGCCTCCTCAGTTTCTGCTTGGGGCAGGGAAATGGGGGCTGGTTTCTGCCTCTCTTAAGATTTTTTTTTAATTTTATTTCTCCTTTAGAGGAAATATTTCATCCTGCCTTTTTAATATTTCCCAAAACATTTCATTCTTCTAGTTGGGGGCGGGGAGGCTTCCTTCAATACCATAGGGATAGAGAACATGGCAGCCACAGCTTGTGAGAATTTCAAGAAGTTGCTACAGCTTTGTTAAGCAGAGATCAGGAATGGCTCGGTGTGAATGAGGAGACGGGGTCCAGATCTCTCTTGATAAACAAGATATGTTTATTCAACTGTACAAAGGTGGGTGAGCTGAAGAACCCTGAATGCAATTTGAAGTGTGTGTGTGTGTGTGTAATTTTTACTTGGTTACGTAAGAGGAAGCAGGCATTAGTAGATAAGATGTAGTTACAAAACTACTTGTGCATGCACTGTCAGCTTGTAAAGCATTTCCATGTCTGTTATCAAATTGACATTGGAGGAAAGGGGAGAGAATTCCATGCATACCTTCTGTTGTGGCCCAGCAGGAGCCGTTGGAGTTGCCACCAGACTCAGACAGCGAGGGTCCCTATGAGTCGGCTCAGGAGGATGTGGAGGACCCTGGACAGGGTTCCGACTCTGAGCAGGGCGCAGAGAGGCTGGTTGGCCACCAGGAGGCGCCTGAGGCATGAAGCAGTAGTGAAAGCCAAAGGAAGGGGGCTCCTGATGTCATGCCTTGGAGCAGTGGGGAGGAGTCACGGGGCAGTGAGTCAGACATCAGCAGTGAGTTATTAAATGCTCGTTACGGGCGTGCTACCCAGCGTATGGAACAATTGAGCAGTTACAGGAGGTAATTGCTCTCAGCTGCTAATAATTAGACTCCTCTCCAGACTATAAAGGGGCTGCTTGTGGACATGCCCTTTGCAGGAATCAACTGATCATTAGAGTTGGAGACGCTCTCAGATCTGTGTCGTAGCTTGGCAGACTAGATTGCTACCTAAGTGTTTACCTGGATTGCTGCCAAAGTGATCACCTGGATTGCTGCCAATCTGTTCCCTGGACCTCGGCAGGCTGGAGTGCTGCCAAGGTGGTTATCTGGATCTTGGTAGCTGGATTGCTGCCAAAGGGTTCACTGTAGCTGGATTGCTGCCCAAAGTGCTATCTTGACCTTGGTAGGCTGGATTGCTGCCAAGGTTGAACCTGTATGTCAATAAACATCTTGAAGAGACTTTGTGTTGGAGTGACTTGGTATACGAGAGGGGGGATCAGAACACCTTCAGCTAGAGTTGGATCTCAGATTACTACAGCAGGTGTGTGAGGCGCCGGAATTTTACAACCTGCTGCAGCACTTCATTGCTGAATGTGATTTATGACACAGACTGAGGGGAGGGGAGACACAGGGGTGAAATCAGATCTGACTCCACACAGGTATTGCCAAGATGTTGCTGCTAATTGTTATATTCCTTTCCTCCCCGACATACGACCGGGGATTCCCTCTGTTGTCAGCCAGCAACAGCCATGCTGCGCCTTAGCCAATCAGGCGCAGCATGGCTGAAGGCGGGCTGTTCCGCTCTCCTGATTGGTCCTTCGGCCTGACAGCTCTTCGTATAAATAGCTGTCAGGCTAAGGAACGGAGATTCTCTCCTGTATTACTTGTCATTGCTTCTTGTGAATAAAATAGAGTTGGACGTTCCTCTTTGTGTCAAGCCTCGTCTTTCCCCACTCTTCTTCACTGGCGACGAAGGTGGGATCCTGCTGAGGCGACGACCCTGACGGAACCCGACCTCTTTTACACAGCCGCTTGAGTTTAGCTCCCCGAGCCGCACAACTCCAAGCCGCTATGTCTTCACTTCCCCCGTTCGCTCCCTTCGGCACCGACGGAGAAGGATGGACGGGGTTTTTGGAGCGTTTTGAGTGCTTCCTGCGAGCCAACGGAAAACGGGGTATTCCGATGGAGGAGAAGTGCAGCTTCTTCCTCAGTAGCTGCGGAACCCCGATGTTCAACGCCGCGCCGGGCGTTGGCAGCCCCTGTGCCAGTCCACGACCTCGACTGGGACACGCTGATGGCCAAGCTGAAGGGACATTACGCCCCGACCCCCATCGAAGATCACCAGGCGGTACGCTTTCCGTCAGTGCGTCCAGAAGCCGCACGAAGACGTCAGCCAGTTCCTCCAGTCCTTGCGGACCACAGCCATACCCTGGCGAGTTCCCTGACTTGGAGGACAATCTGGTTGAACAATTCGTCAGCGGCATCAGGGACCGACGGCTGAGGAGGCGTCTCCTGGCTCGGCCATAAATCACCCTGTCAGAGGCGGTCGCTGATGCACGGGCGGCGGAGTTGTCGGAGCAATCCGTCGCTGAGATGGACCGCCACCCGTTTCACCCTTCCCCAGCGCAGACCTGCCTCATTGATCAGCTGGTGCCCATTCCGAGCCTGGCTGAGGAAGAGGAAGAACTTGTGGCTCGCCTGGCAGAACTGCAGAGACGCCGCAATCCGCGACCTCCGCGCCAGACTGTGACAGCCTGCCTTGGCTGCGGGGGCAGCCACGACCGGTCAGCCTGCCCATTCCGGGCATCCATCTGCCGCCGGTGTTCGAAAAAAAGGGCACCTGGCCCAAGTTTGCCGAGCTGTGCTACCACCGCCGCCATCCCAGGGAGCCACAGGCCAGCAGATAACAGCCGGACCGCAGCAGCAGCCCCGCCGCCAGCCGCGCTCGAAGGCCAGCTGTTACAAAACCGTGGAGCCAGGCCCAGCAGCTGCCCCTGCTGAGGCGATCTACCAGGCCTCCGCAGGTGCGGACAGAATCAAGGCGTCAGTCCTCATTGAGGGCGCGCCTTGCGTAATGGAGGTGGACTCCGGCTCGTCCCGCTCCTTGATTGCCTGGGCAGACTTTCAGAAACTTTGCCCTGGCGTCCTTAAACGCCAGTTGTCTGCTAGCCCCGTGGCCTTAAGGGACTATCAGGGGTCACTTATCCCAACCCTAGGCTGCCATACAGTCAGGGTTGAATATGGGGGGTTTTTCGGGTTGCCTGCCAATCCTGGTGGTTGAGAAGCCCCTCCCCGCATTGCTAGGGCTAGATTGGTTCCCCGCCCTTGGTCTCTCCGTGCAGGGGGTGCACTCCATCTCAGACACAGCCCCCTGACGTAGCTGCCGTCATCTCCGCCTACGCGGAACGTCTTTGACGGCCAGCTGGGACTATACAAGGGCACCCCCATCTCTCTTAACTTAGATCCCCAGGTTGCTCCCATTAGGCTGAAGGCCCGCAGGGTGCCTTTTGCCTTAAGGGCCAAAGTTGATGAGGAGATTGACCGCTTGTTGGCGCAGGGCGTATTGGAGCCTGTTGACTACTCGCGTTGGGAGACCCCAATAGTGGTCCCTGTGAAGGCCGACGGTTCCATACGCCTCTGCGCCGATTTTAAATCCACCATCAATTTGGCCCTTCAGGCAAACCCCTATCCAGTCCCTGTCGTACAGCACCTGCTCCACTCCCTGGGGCAGGGCTGTATTTTTGCGAAACTGGATATGGCGCAGGCCTACCAGCAGCTCCCCGGTGGATGACGAAGCGGCGGCTGCGCAGACTATCGTCACCCACCGAGGGGCTTTCCGTTGCCGCCGCCTCCAATTTGGCGTTTCCATGGCCCCGGGGATCTTCCAGAGCCTCATGGAGCGTTTGCTCCATGGGCTCCCTGGCGTGGTACCCTATTTCGACGATGTCCTGATCGCTGCATCCAGCCGCTCAGGACTCCTCGAAGTACTGGGGAAGGTCCTCGACCGTTTTAGGGGCGCGGGTCTCAAATTAAAGCGCAGCAAATGTTCATTTGCTGTGCCTAAAGTGGATTTCCTCGGTTTCTCCATTGATGCCCACGGAATCCACCCCACCCCTGCAAAAGTCGCAGCCATCAAGAACGCCCCCACCCCCACCTCTAAGGTGGAGCTGCAGTCGTTCTTGGGGCTTTTAAATTTCTACGCGCCATTTTTGCCACACAAGGCGTCACTAGCCGAGCCGCTGCATCGGTTGCTCGACCGATCGGCAGCCTGGCGCTGGGGCAGCCGCGAAGCGCATGCGTTCGTCAGAGGCAGTCCTAGTCCAATATAGTGACAGGATGCCCCTGACTCTAGCGTGTGACGCCTCCCCCGTGGGTTTGGGGGCTGTCCTGAGCCACGTCCTTCCCAACGGCTCAGAAGCCCCCATAGCTTTTTATTCCCGGACACTCTCTCCAGCGGAGAGGAACTACAGCCAGATTGACAAGGAGGCTCTGGCTGCCGTGTCCGGGGTTAAAAAGTTCCACGAGTATCTTTACGGACGGCATTTCACGCTCTTCACTGACCACAAGCCGCTCCTTGGCTTCTGGCCGGTGACCGTCCGACCCCTCCCATTCTGTCACCCCGGATGACACGTTGGGTGGAGTTCCTAGCGGCATACTCGTATGCCCTGGTCTACCGACGCCTGGCAAGCAGCTGGGGCACGCTGATGCCCTCAGCCGCTGCCCCTTGCCCGTGTCCAACCCTCAGACAGTGCCTTGCCTGTCTGTTTTGGCCATTGCAGACCTCGCCTTGCCGCTCTCTGCGGGCGATGTGGCGGCAGCGTCTCTGGCCGACCCCACCCTCTCACAGGTGATGACCTGGGTTCTGCGGGGGTGGCCTGGGGGGCCGGTGTCTGACGACCACCGCCCCTACAAGGCTAGGCAGTTGGAGCTGTCCCTGCACAGTGGGTGCCTCCTGTGGGGGGACAGGGTGATCATTCCACCCTCCCTGCGTGAACAGGTGCTGTCTCGCCTCCATGAGGGGCACCCTGGCATAGCGCGCATGAAGGCTTTGGCGTGCAGCTATGTCTGGTGGCCCCGTCTGGACGACGAGATAGCTACCTGGGTTGCCAGGTGCTCCACCTGCCAGGTCTCCCGTCCAGCGCCTCCGGCGGCCCCGCCGCGGGAGTGGGAGATTCCTCGCGGCCCATGGTCACGCCTGCATCTGGATTTTGCTGGGCCCTTCCGGGGCCAGGTTTTCCTAATCGTGGTGGACGCCTACTCGCGCTGGGTGGAGCTCATTCTCATGTCCTCCACCACAGCGGAGGCCACTGTCCGAGCACTAACGCGCCTGTTTGCCACCCATGGCTTGCCAGACGTCGTTGTGTCGGACAATGGGCCTCAGTTCGCGTCCACCGCGTTCCAGGAGTTCCTGGCCTCCCAGGGCATCCGGCACGCCCCGGTCGCTCCCTATCATCCGGCCAGCAATGGCCGGGCGGAACGCGCTGTCCGCTCGGCCAAGGACGCCCTTGGACGAATGGACAAGGGCGACTGGCCCACGAGGGTGGCTGCTTACCTACTGGTTCAGCATTCCACCCCGTGTCCACTGACAGGGAAAACCCCTGCTGAGCTGCTGATGGGCCGGCGCCTGCGGACCACCTTAGATAGGTTGCACCCAACCTATGCTGAGGCACAGCCGAGCAACCTGGGACCCCCTCCCCGTTCCTTCCGTGAGGGCGATTCAGTATGGGCAAGGGCCTTCTCCGGGGATTTTAAGTGGGTGCCTGCCACCGTCACTTTGTAACCGGCCCCTGCTCTTACAGGGTCCGGACCGCCGACGGTGCAGACTGGCGCCGCCACGTGGATCAATTAAGGCGTCGCGAACCTTCGGATCCACACAACAACCCCGCAGGGTCGGCCTCGACAATTCCCCCCGAGGCCCTGGGGTTGGCGCCGCACCCGATTTCCCCGCCGTGGCAGTTGCCCATGCCACAAGAAGTTCCGGCAGAGACTGTTCCAGGCGCCTTCCGCCCTCCACAGCCCTCCATCGTTCCAGCCCCCGTTGGGCTACCAGCTCCACCATTGCAACCGAAATTGGCCTTCCCTCAATCAGGCCAGCCTTTCCCTAGTTGTTTTTCAAAATTCCCTGTCTCAAGCCCGCCAGCGGCCGCGCCACCCCGGCCCTGCCTACCTGTTCCTGAGTCTCCGCCTCCTCCTCCGTCTGAGATAGGCCTTCAAGATGGCGCCCGGAGCTCCACTCCCTTCAGGGAGGAGCTCCCACGGACACCACCTCCTCCTCCGGCGATCTGCCCAGTTCTGAGGCGTTCTGGGCGTGTCCGTCGCCATCCAGCCTATCTTAGCGACTACGCATGCTCCGCTGTCGCGCATGCGTCCTCGCTGGGGGGGAAGGAGTGTTATATTCCTTTCCTCCCCGACATACGACCGGGGATTCCCTCTGTTGTCAGCCAGCAACAGCCATGCTGCGCCTTAGCCAATCAGGCGCAGCATGGCTGAAGGCGGGCTGTTCCGCTCTCCTGATTGGTCCTTCGGCCTGACAGCTCTTCGTATAAATAGCTGTCAGGCTAAGGAACGGAGATTCTCTCCTGTATTACTTGTCATTGCTTCTTGTGAATAAAATAGAGTTGGACGTTCCTCTTTGTGTCAAGCCTCGTCTTTCCCCACTCTTCTTCACACAGGTATTGCCAAGATGTTGCTGCTAATAAATGACTGGATTTCTTTTGAAACTTGGCTTGAGGCTCATAAGTTAATTAGGGCATCTTTCGGAAACCTGACATGCACCTTGTGGTTTTTATCATACACTCAGCTCATAGACTTGTGATTTCTTATGGAACTTTCCACAACACCTGTGTCATGCCCCCGTCGGAGCCTGAATCTGTGGGGGAAACGAGCTGGAACCTGAGCCGACAGATATTGAGGGTGGTGGTGGCGGCTTTGTTGGCTTGGGAGGAAAATGGGGAAGGGCAGGGCCAGTCAGGCCAGGGCCTTTCAGGATTAGAACAGCTTGTAGTCAGAGAGGAACAGGGGCAGGATGAACATGAGAGACTGAGCTCAGGCATGAGAAAGGACCACCCGCTCCTGATCCTAGAGCATGGAGAGTGGAGAGAAGGTGAGAAAAGTGCAGACTGAGCAGGCTACTCGGGAGAAGAGTGCCCTGCCCATCTTCACAAGGCACACCTGGGGAATGATACTTAAGGAGACGCTGTGGGGAGGGGCATTTGTCAGAAACAAACACTGAATTCATGGTTCGTTGAGTGTGCCAACGTTTGAACTTTCCTAGAGTCCTTGCAATCTTCCTGGCTTTATGGACTAATTAACTGGATCCTTTGCTTTCTGAACTCCTTGATTGGCCCTGCTGGATTTATTGTGTGTGTGTGTGTGTGTGTGTGAGAGAGAGAGAGAGAGAGAGAGAGATAGAGATAGAGAGAGAGACACAGAGAGAGAGAGAGGGAGGGAGGGAGAGAGGGAGGGAGGGAGAGGGAGAGAGAGATCAAGATCACTTTGCTCTGGGATTTGCCAGAAACGTGGGAGCGTTTGGGGAAATTTGGAACAATAAAGGGGTGGTTTGAATTACAAAGCTCCTTGTGTTATCTCTGTGCCATGCCTCGGGTCATCACAACTTGCTAAGGCCTGAATTTTATTACAACACAAGAACCTTTTGACCAATCATCAGAATTATTAGATTCCCGATCAACAGTTTTTTAAAATATCACATACTGAGATCAGTGGTGGGTTGCTCTTACCGTCACTACCGGTACTCTGCTTGTGGCGGTTCATGCACATGCCTGATGTGTGCTGCACACGAGTGTGCAATCCACCACCCCTGCAACAACCAGCTACTTGTTGGGGCTTGCGCAGGCGTTGCACAAGACTTTGCACAAGACTTTGCTGTTTCCCATAAAAACAACTATAGAGCCCAGGGGGGCTGGCCAAACGAGCCACCGTACCGGTACACTCTCAGCTGTTCCTGGCCACTACCGGTATGGCCGTACCAGGCCGTACCCACAGCAACCCACCACTGACTGAGATCCAATGTCACTAGATTCAGGATTTCTTTTTCCTTTCCAAATTAGGTTAAAAATCTCTCCTCTTTGTCACTTGAGAAAAAGTCACCCAGAAACCATTTCTGAATAAGGGAAACAGAAAAAAAAGAGAGAGGTAGGAAGCACTGGGGCCATCTTTAAGTAGTTTTCCCCTCTGTGTGGATCATGGGCATGGTTCAATGAGCTGAAAAAAATTAATTTCCTATTCGTTGTTTAAAAACACACACATAACACACAACGCTCCTAGATTCCCGCACTGTCATGGGTGAGCAGGTTGGGTTCTCTGCTGGGAAATAATTTTAGTATTTCACTTGGAAAAGAAAAAAAGAAATACCCAAAAGTAATTAACTGCCTGGGTATGCTTAGTTGAGTAAGTCATTACGATCTCTTGACTTATGCAAATGAGGTGGCTGAATGATAATTGAGATGGAGATAATGCATCAAGATAGATTAAAATTTAATTTGCATGAGTCCACAGGAATATTTGGGGGGCAAAGAAAAGACATCGACAGTCCATAGGAAGGGTATAATCAAGTTGCTGGGTCTTTCCCTTGGTTTCATCCAGAACTTCGATCAATGGTTATATACTTCTTCCATTAACCCATCAGTTGTCATGGTTCCTGATTGGCTAGCTGAAACATTAATAAAAATAGCAATGGGAGAGAACCCTACTTTTCTCCAGAAGCAGTGGTAGATATTTTTTGAAACTTGAGGAGCAACTTTCAGGACCTAGGTGTCTATAGAGATTCTCCATCATCCAGGTCATGGTTGTCCCAAAGGTGCTTTTTCAAGAGGCAACTGGACTCTCTGGTTTTTCTTTGAAGACTTTTTGCTTCTCAACAAAGAAGCTTCTTCAGCTCTGACAGGATGGTGGGGAATGGAAGGATTGATACTCCTTGCAGACAGCTGGTCATTTGCATCCTTTTAGCAGTTCCAAGAAGGCTCCATACCCATTTGCACTACTCGGGTGACCCTGAGAACACATATAAATCTCCAGGTGGCCTCAACGACCCTCAAAAAGCATGCAAATGACCAACTGTGTGCAAGAAGTATAAATCCTTCCATTCTTCACCGTCTGGTCAGAACAGAAGAAACTTCTTGGGTGAGAAGTGAAATGTCTTCGAAGCAAAAAAACAAGAAAGTCCAGTTGCCTCTTGAAAAAAAGCACCTTTGGGACAATCATGACCTGGAGAACTGAGAATATCCATAGACATTTATTGATGCACTTTGGGATGGACACCCTTCGAAGGGTGTGGGACTATGAACGGATTTCCAGGAAAATTGCAGACTACAGAAACTATTTTCAGGTAACTTCTCCAAGAATGGTGATTCCTGAGTAAAAGTTGCAATCTGTCCCGATTAAATGGTGAATATAATTGTCCATGAATAAGTGGGAAGTTTATGGGTTTGCCATAATAGAGACAAAAGTGTATGGTAGTCTCTGCATGTGTCTCTGTTGTGAAATTAGATTGGGATCTCACTAGAGGATGCCTTTGGGGTGTGGCAGTGTTAGTCTTTCCATAACGTTAATTATTTGCACTGTAATGGATTGATTGGCATTTTTTGATAAAGTTGTGAGGGTGTCCATGTTATTGGAGGATGTTATACAGGGGGTCTGTTTCATAGGTCCAATGCTGGAAGCTTAACAACCGGTTTGTTAAGCCTCCTGATCATCTTTGTTGCTCTTCTCTACACTCTTTCTAGAGTGTTAACATCTTCTTTGTATTGTGGTGGCAAAAACTGGATGCAATAATCCAAGTGTGGTTTTTACCCAGGCCTTATAAATTTGTACTGACACTACATGGGACCCCGAGCATCTGTCCAGGATGGTATAAGGTCTCCTACTTCGAGCAGGGGGTTGGACTAGAAGATCTTCAAGGTCCCTTCCAGCTCTACAATGCTATGACCCTACGAATTGAGTAGAACTGAGGAGAAATTTCCTGACAGTGAGAACAATTAACCAGTGGAAGAGCTTGCCTCCAGAAGTTGTGAATGCCCCAACACTGGAAGTCTTTAAGAAGTTGTTGGATAGCCAGTTGTCTGAAGTGGTGCAGGGTTTCCTGCCTAGGCAGGAGGTTGGATTAGAAGACCTCCAAGGTCCCTTCCAACTCTGCTATTGTATTGTATTGTATTGAATCTTCCCTTTGGATAGGCCTGACTCACACAATACCTTGATCTAACATCCTCAAGAAAGCCATCAAGCTCAGAGGACATCAAAGACCCCCCAGTTCTATCCTGAGCTAGAAATATTCTCATCTCATTGATGAATTTTATGAATTTCAAAGGAAATCGAAGTCTGTTTCAGACAGCCAACACATATAATATTTTGTCAAAAGCTCTTTCAGCCTCTAACGATAGGATTACAAATTGGTCTTCATTTTTATTCAAGGCTATTAAATCTACAGCTAACCTAATACTGTCTGTTGCTTGCCTCGTTTTTATAAGCCTCGCTTGATCATTCTTAATAATAAATGATAGTGCTGGCTGTAATCTCTTTGCCAGTATTGCTGTTAAGATCTTTCTATCAACATTAATCAGAGAGATTGGAAAGAGATGTAACTTGGTGGCAATATTTACAGCTACAATATTCTGTTAACAACATTGTTTGGATGAGCGGTACTTTCAGATTCCAAGACACTCGGTTAAATCTTTTGAAATTAAAATAATTTAAAAAAAACCCTTACTCTTAGCTTCAATAGATATTTCTTATCATCATTAAAAAGGCAGAACAAACAATATTCTTCCTACGTCAAAACACAGAAAGCTCAGATTGCCCAAGAATCTGTTGATACAGTTCTACAAAGGAATTATTGAGTCTGTCATTTGCACCTCTATAACTGTCTGGCTTGGCACAGCAACAGGACAGGTAGAGACTTCAACAGGTACCATATTTTTCAGAGCATAAGACGCACCTTTCCCCCACCAAAAAGAGGGTGAAAATCTGGGTGCGTCTTATACACTGAATACAGCATTTTTGGCCTCCAGAAACCCTGCCCCTTTTGCAAAAATGGCCATGGATAGCCTTTAGGGGGCTCCCAGAGTGCTCCTGGGGGGGCTGGGGAGGGCAAAAATGAGCGAAAAACAGACCAGTTTTGGCTCATTCTTGCTCCCCCCCCAGTTCTCAGGAGCACTCTACAAGCCTCCTAAAGGCTATTCATGCCCTTTTTTGGACAAAAAATGGGCCCGTTTTTGGGAGGTCTGCAGAGTGCAAAATCTTTTTTTTTAATTTGCCGCTTCAAAATCTTGGTGTGTCGTATATTCCGAAAAATGCAGTAGTTAGGACTTCAGAAAAAATATTTGAAACCAGGCTGCCTTCCGTTGAGGACCTGTACAATGCACGAACCAGAAAGAGGGCTGAGAAAATATCTACAGACCCTTCACATCCTGGACACAAACTATTTCAACTCCTTCCCATGGGAAAGCATTATAGGGCATTGCATGTCAAGGCAACTGAAAGGCAGTCTCCCCCCCATCCCAGGTGCCATCACTCTGCTGAACACCTAATTCCCACAGCACTGTCTTAGGTGTTTATGGAAATTCTCTGTCATCCAGCTCACGGTGGTCCCAAAGGTGCTTTTTCAAGAGGCATCTGGAATTTCTGGTTTTTCCTTGAAGACATTTCATTTCTCATCTAAGAAGCTTCTTCAGTTCTTCTGCAATGTTTCTAGAAATCCATTCATACTACTGCACCATTCGAAGAGTGTTTTTCTTTGAAGACGCTTCGCTTCTCACCCAGAGCTGAAGAAGCTTCTTGGATGAGAAGCGAAATATCTTCAAAGAAAAACCAGAAAGTTCAGTTGCCTCCTGGAAAAGCACCTTTGGGGCTGCCTTAGGCCTAAAGATATTTACCCATGTAGTAATGCTGCATTGCTATTCTCCTCCTCCTCTTTCCTATAACCATCTCCTATTGGCATCTTATCAGGGGTGGCATGGGGGAAGAGACATCGCGACGGCACGACATGCGATCTTGGTGCTCCGAGATCACAGTCGTTATTTCTGCTGCTGGATGATCCATTTGGACCTAAACCGTCCCGTAGAGATGGTGATTGAGAAGGGCACCTCCTGCTGATCTCAGGGACACCTGAAAGACCCAGGAATAGCCTTTTTTTTCCGGTGACAGAAACACAGCTAATAAAGTTGCTGAAGTTGGGACTGCTCCGGAATGGAAAGAAAGCGGAAAGAAAAAGTGTGTCAAATTGGTGAGGAAATTTTATTATTAGAAAAAGAGACTTAAAAAATTGTCCTTTTGTGCATGAAGCGAGCGTGCCAGTGCGGGCTGAACCAGTAGAAAAAATAAGTGAAACGCATTACTGCATCTTATCATTATATTGTTTGTATGTATACTGAGACCTTCTGCACCGTAGACAAATTCTTTGTTTGTACAATCATACTTGGCCAATAAAGAACACTCTATTATCAATAAATCACTTTGATACGTAGATGATAAGAGACAAGTGGAATTAAAGAATTAGCATTTCCTAATGTCCCTAGACAATGTGAGAGTGTCTTAACTCCCATAGAAAGAATGTTAATCGACCTTAAATGACTTATACAAAGAAAAATATTATTTAGAATGTATTAGACTTATGCTTGTACAGAAAACGACTGTCAAAAAGAGCATTTTGCTGGAGAAGTAATAAAGACAAGTGCTTCTTTAAAATGCAATATTTTAACAATGTCTTACTAAGTTTTGGGAGAAAGCAGAGGAGTAAGTAAATATGACTGGGTAACAAAAACCAAACATTTCCAAAGAATAATATTCTCTTGAATTACATACCATATTTTTCGGAATATAATATGCGCCTTAGTTTTTGGAGAGGAAAATAATAAGAAAAAAAAATCTGCCTCTGCCTACCAGCATCAATGGTATTCAGCTGGCTAGCTTCCTGATTTGGACCACATGGTAACAAGGTCAGCCAATGAACAGGCATAGCAATTAAGTCAGCCAATGAAGGCTATTTGGACTCTGAAATTTGCTGTGTGAGCAACAAGGAGACAGGAAGGAGTCTGGCTTAGCTGAGAACTGAAAGTGAAACTGCTCGTGTTTTGCTTGTATTTACTGCTGCTTTGGAAAACCTGTTTTTGGTAATGTATTGTATATTATTATTATTATTTTGAATCCTGCTGAATCAGTTACTTGTGTGTGTTTTCTGAATGTGATTGCTGCTGCAAACTCTGACCAGCCAGGTCAACTTCAGCACTTATTGCAGCCTGATTCAGCACAGCTGATTGGTGGGTGGATCGGACTGCCAGAATACCCCCAATCTGCTGTTCCAAACTGCAGGAATTGTCACAGACTGTCATTGCCTCCATGCCTCACGTTTTTGGCCATTGGTGGGGGTGAGTGGGGCTACATTCATTGTATAAAACCCACCCAAATTTTAACCCTCTTTTTTGGGGGAAAAAGGTTTATCTCATACTCCAAAAAATACGGTACCTAATACATGGAATTTGACAACTGGACAATGCGAAAGGAGTCTCGGTGCCTTTGTTATAACTAAAAGACACTGCAACAGTAAATTGTCCCGTCTGACTCATCATCTGCTACCTAAAGAAAGGGCTTTACAATGGCCGAAGTTCTCCAAAGGTCATAAGTTCTTTACAAGTTACAATACAATACAATACAATAGTAGAGTTGGAAGGGACCTTGGAGGTCTTCTAGTCCAAGTTGTCCTCAACAGGCTTCCAACCAAGGGTGGAATTC
Organism: Natrix natrix natrix; assembly: GCA_029891615.1. Classification (NCBI taxonomy): domain Eukaryota; kingdom Metazoa; phylum Chordata; class Lepidosauria; order Squamata; family Natricidae; genus Natrix; species Natrix natrix. The sequence continues at coordinate 1,212,732 of JAKRSK010008640.1, read as the reverse complement.
ATTTATTTTCCCTACCAGTTTGCAAATGTGAGCGCACGCATCCCAGCATGCATTCAGCCTTCCGCGCATGTGCTTTGGCTTGAAAATGTGCCTAAAAGGACAGCATAGAGCCGATTTCCACTACTGGTTTGGCCGAACCGGTCCAAACTGGCTGAATACCATCTCTGTTTCCAACCAACTTACTTTAAAATGACGGGGACCTCTGCCTACATCTGTGTCTCTCAACCTCAGCAACTGGAGGTTGTGTGGACCTCAACTTCCAGAATTCCCCAGCCAACATACAAAATGGCTCAGGGATAAAGGGAATTAGGGAATGAATGATGGGACAACATGAGAAACTGTTCTGGAGATGGGTCTTGTCAGTGGCACAGTCATTTGCAATTCCTGCAAAGGAAAAAGCAATGCATCATAATGAGAGTAGAGCTGGAAGGGACCTTGGAGGTCCTCTAGTCCAGCTCCCTGCTCAAGCAGAAGAACCTATACCATTTCAGACAAGTGACGGTCCAGTCTCTTCTTAAAAGCCTCTGCTGATGGAGCACCCACAACTTCTGGAGGCAAGCTGTTCCACTGGTTAAGTGTCCTCACTATTAGGAAGTTCCTCCTTATTTCCAGGTTGCTTCTCGATTAGTTTCCATCTGTTGTTTCTTGTCCTGTTTTCTGATGCTTTGGAGAATAGGTTACAATACAGTACAATAGCAGAGTTGGAAGGGACCTTGGAGGTCTTCTAGTCCAACCCCCTGTAGGCAGGAAACCCTATACAGTTTCAGACAAATGGCTATCCAACATCTTCTTAAAGACTTCCGGTGTTGGGGCATTCACAACCTCTGGAGGCAACTTCTGTTCCACTGATTAATTGTTCTAACTGTCAGGAAATTTCTCCTCGGTTCTAAGTTGCTTCTCTCCTTGATTAGTTTCCACCCATTGCTACTTGTTCTACCCTCAGGTGCTTTGGAGAATAGTTTGACTCCCTCTTCTTTGTGGCAACTCCTGAGATATTGCAACACTGCTATCATGTCTCCCCTAGTCATTCTTTCTATTAAACTAGACATACCTAGTTCTTGAAACCGTTCTTCATATGTTTTAGTCTCCAGTCCCCTAATCATCTTTGTTGCTCTTCTCTGAACTCTTTCTAGAGTCTCCACATCTTTTCTACATCGTGGTGACCAAAACTGGATGCCGTATTCCAAGCGTGGCCTTACCAAGGCATTATAAAGTGGTATTAACACTTCAAGTGATCTTGATTCTATCCCTCTGTTGATGAAGTCTAGAACTGTCTTGGCTTTTTTGGCAGCTGCTGCACACTGCTGGCTCCTATTTAAATGGTTGTCCACTAGGACTTCAAGATCCCTTTCACAGTTACTACTGTTGAGCAAAGTACCACCTATTCTGTACCTGTGCATTTTGTTTTTCTTGCCTAAATGTAGAGCCTTACTCTTTTCACCATTGAATTTCATTTTATTAGATAGTGCCCAATGTTCAAGTTTGTCAAGATCCTTCTGTATCTTAAGCCTATCTTCTGGAGTGTTGGCTATTCCTGCCAGCTTGGTGTCATCTGCAAATTTGATGAGTTCCCCATTTATTTCCTCATCCAAATCATTGATGAAGACGTTGAAGAGTACTGGGATCCTGCTATCATGCCCCCCTAGTCCTTCTTTCTCTTAAGCTAAACATACCCAGTTCCTGCACCCATTCTTCATAGGTTTTAGTCTCCAGTCCCCTAATCATCTTTGTTGCTCTTCTCTGCACTCTTTCTAGAGTCTCCACATCTTTTTTTACATCGTGGCAACCAGAACTGTATGCAGGATTCCAAGTGTGGCCTTACCAAGGCATTACAAAGTGGTATTAACCCTTCACATGATCTTGATTCTATCCCTCTGTTGATGCAGCCTAGAACTGTGTTGGCTTTTTTGGCAGCTGAAGCACACGGCTGGCTCATATTTAAATGGTTGTCCACTAGGACTCCAAGATCCCTCTCAGAGGTACCACTATTGAGCAAGGTACCACCTATACTGTACCTGTGCATTTGTTTTTATCTTGCCTACAGTATGCGTAGAACCTACACAAAACCCTTCCCAATCCAAAGAAAATCAACTCTATTCTATACCCGCCCCCCCATAGCTCAATACGTCACCAGGAATACCAAAACTCGCACATCTTTGCCAATCTTCTGGAAGTGTAGCTATCCAGCCAGCTTGGGTGTACCTCTCAGCAGCTAAACCTGACGAGCCCCCCCAACAACAACAAACGTATTCCCCGTCACACCCCAAAACACCGACGAACGACCGACTTAAGAGTACTGCGTGATGCAGAGGCATCAACCGCCCCCCACCCAGTTCCTTTCAATCCCTCTAGACCCCAAGGCACAACCGGCAACGGCGACAGGTTTCTCTGGCACCACCCACCGCGAAAGAAGCAACCCGACCCCCCAGGGGGCGGAGCCCCAACCCCCGCAACCCAAAGCCACAAGAGCCAGCGCCACACCAAACAGACGACACCGCGCCGGGAACCCCCCCCCCCCCCCCCCCCCCCCCCCCCCCCCCCCCCCCCCCCCCCCCCCCCCCCCCCCCCCCCCCCCCCCCCCCCCCCGCGGCCCCCCGCCCCCCCCGCCGCAGCGCGCTCAGCAAGCAAAAAAAGGAACTGCTGTATCTAATCCTAGCGCCCACACAAAAGGTGGTTCCCTATTATTTTCTACATGCAGCATTTTTACATGCTTATCGAACTGCCATAGTGAGGCAGAATTCTGCTGTACAAGTAATGAGAGAACTCACTCCGTTACGCAAAGCGCGTAGGGATTCAAACCACCAAATTGACGACCTTTGTGATTGACAAGCTCAGCAGCCACTGAGCTACCGTGTGCACCTTCTCTAGACCCAAATCCTCAACCATTCTTCATATGTTTTACTCTCCAGGTCTTTAATAATCCTAGTTACTCTTCTTTGTACTTTTTGGTTCTGAAAAAGGTTGGAGATAATAGTGCACAGTGAAGCTGTTTACAAAGGAGTAAGAGGCTAGAAAGGGATACAAAGAAAAGAGAAGGAAGGAATGCTGAGGGAAGGAAGGATGGTTAAAGATGATTAGTTTGGGCAGTGGTGAAGATACTGACCTAGTAATCAGGAGGCCATGAGGTCATCCTTAGGCATTGTTGGAAGAAATATCCATCTGGTTCAATTCCAAGCAGGGAGAAAGACACTGGAAACATGGAGACTGATTGGAAAGAGGGTTTAATGGTGAAGCAGGATCACCAAATCCATTATTCTGTGGTGCAGCTACCACGTGGAGTTGAGAGTGAGGGTTTTTTTAAAAATATCTTCTCTTGGGCTTTGAACTTGAGCCTCCTGTCCCTCTGCAAGAACATGTATTCTTCTATTGGCTCTTGTCAGACTCCCATGGTGTCATGTACAAATCCTAGGAGTTTGTCTGAGCTACGTTTGGTTGAAGTTTGGGCTGATGCAATGAATGGGCTTGTTGGGCAATTCCTATTGTGGCTGAGGGCTAACCCTACCTTTGTTCAGTCCTTCTGCAGGGGGTAATGGATGACCACATCTGCATTTCTAAAAACTAGCCTCAGCTCAGTATCTACTTGGAGGGGAGGGGGAAGGGAGCCGAGGTTCTGTCTCCCTTAAGATTTTTATTCCTATTTTTAATATTTTTTAAATATTTCTCAAAATATTTCATTTTGCTAGCAGTGGGGTAGCTTCCCATAGCACAAAAGCTAGGTGGATGACTTTGGGTCAATCATCAGGAGATGGTGAGTTCTAATCTTGTTTTTGCCATGAAAATTGGGTGGGTGGTTTGGGTCAATCACCAGGAGATGGTGAATTCTAGTTTTGTCTTATCCATGAAAATTGGGTGGGTGGCTTTGGGCTAATCACCAGAAGATGGTTAGTTCTACTGCTGTTTTAAGCATGACTGTAACTGCATTGCATTTGATGTAAGTTTCTTTAGCAAACACTCACTTGCTGCAATTATATTTTTTTTTTTGTTACATTGGTTGCTGTTTTAAACATTATTTTAATTACCTGGAATTCTGTTGTCTTGTTGAGTTTCATTATTGTGTAGATCAGCTAGTTTGTTAAATTTTACGCTCTGCATGGCAGTCAAAGTAAGAAACCATTAGTAGAACATATTTAAAAAATTAAAATACGAGATAATGACTTTGTGAACATAGCAGAAGACTTTCAATTATTTTCGTAGGGTTGCATCAGTATTACTACTGTATTTTGGATATGGCATAATCCAAACTAAATATAGATGTGAGAATTAGCATGGAGTAATTGCTGTCTGTCCAACTGTGATTCACTTCCCATCTGCAAGGAAGAAATTATAATTGCTCATCTACCTTACATGATTACTATTCTCTGCTTTTTGGTGATGGTTAGCCAGAGGGATTTTGAAATCCTGCAGGCAGATGAGGAATTCAAGAAACTCCCTTCCCAGATATTTCCCCCCAAGCATCTAGCATCCCAAAATTGTTCTAACAACCAGAGGTTTCATTCTTCACTCTTCTTCATAGAAAAGAATAGAACAACAGAGTTGGAAGGGTCCTTGGAGGTCTTCTAGTCCAACCCCACCTGCCTAGGCTGGAAACCCTATACCGTGTCAGACTTCGGCAGCCTATACATCTGCGTGAAGACTGTCCAGCGTGGGGACTTCAAACTGCGGGAGGCAAGGCGGTGCCACGGTTGATGGTTCGGTGCAGAAAATAATGTCCCTCGTCTAGCATTGCTCTCGCGTTAGGTGAGTTCCCACGGCTGGGTCCTGTCCGCGGGGGCGGGATTGACGGGCTGTCAGTCGGATGTACGTCTGTGGCGCATAGACAGACTCTTTCTAGTGATCCTCCAATCTAGGGCATTTCATCATTCCAATGCGGGGCGGTGGCTCGGGGCGTGGTTGATGCTTCTTCTCGGCAGTAAACATCTTTTAATGAAACCCACATGCAATGGACTTAGGGGTAGGTAACCATGACTCAGCAGTCTTCCACATACTACGTGTTTTGCCACGACAAAGAGGGATAAAGCCTATTCCCAAGATATCTTATTATCAGGCAAGTCTTTTTTTTTGTATGCCTCCCTACACACATCCCCCTTCCCTGTTCCTTCCTCCCCTCTCCTATACCTTTATTCCTCTTCTTTCCGGTGTGTCTACTTCCACCTCTTTTCCATATCTTCCTTTTTTCCTCTCCATTCTTCCCTTTTTTCTTTCCTTCACCTTTCCTCACTTCTCCCATTTCCTCCATTCTTTCCTTTTCTTCCTGGGTGGGGGGGGGGGGGTGGGGGGGGGGGGGTGGTGTGGGGGGGGGGGGGGGGGGGGGTGAGGGGGGGGGTGGGGGTGGGGGGGAGGGGGGTGGGGGGGGGTGGGGGGGGTGGGTGGGTGCGGGGGGGGGGGTGGGGAGGGGGGGGGGGGGAGGGTGGGGGGGGGGGGGTGGGGGGGGGGGGGGGGGGTGGGGGGGGGGGGGGGGGGGGGGGTGGGGGGGGTGTGGGGGGGGGGGGGGGGGGGGGGGGGGGTGGGGTGGGTGGTGGGGGGGGGGGGGTGGGGGGGTGGTGTGGGGGGGGGGTGGGTGGGTGTAGGTGGTGGGTGGGGTGGTGGGGGGGTGGGGGTGGGGTTGGTGGGGGTGGGTGGAGGTGGGGGGGGGGGTGGGGTGGGGAGGTGGGGGTGGGGGGTGGGGTGGGTGGGGGCGGTGGGGGGTGGGGGTTGTGGGTGGGTGGTGGTCCTCTCTTTATCTTTTTCATCTTCTTCTTCTTCCTCTTCTTCTTCTTATTCCTCTTCCTTCTTCTTCTTCCTCCTCTCTCCTCTTCCTCACTCTCCTCTTCTCCTCACTCTTCCTCCTCCTCCTATTCTTTTCAATCCTCCTCTTCCCATCACTCCTCGTCTCCTTCTCCATTTCCCCCCCCTCCCTCCCTTTCCTAGATCAAACCTACTCCACAAATCATTCTCCTGGTCTGAAGGAGAATCTTTCAGAAGGCCTCTGTCTCTTCTACCATCCCTTTCTTTTATTTTTGCAGACAGGCAAGAAAACTCCTTGATTTGGGAGGGGGGGAAATGGGAAAAAAAAACACCAACTTCCACAAATCATCAATCATTGCAATGCAGCTGAGTTGCTGAGTGGATAGTGAAACCAGATAGGCGAACAGAAGGAAATATTGTCACAGGCATAAATAATGTTTAATAAATCATCAGCAAACAGGGGGCAGCAAGCAGACCCCCGCCTCAGAGTTACCGACAGCTGGAAACATCTAAGTTGGCTCCCACTTCTCTGCATCCTCAAATGGAGGACAAGGACCTGGCTGTGATGACTTCAGGATGTACCCCCACCCCCACCCCTGATAGGTTGGCAGAGATAAATCTTGATCGTTTCTTTCTCACAGAGTTGGAAGGGACCTTGGAGATCTTGTAGTCCAACCCCCTTGCTCAGGCAGGAAATCCTACACCACTTCAGACAAATGGTTGTCCAATCTCTTCTTAAAAGCTTCCAGGGATGGACCACGTACAACTTCTGGAGGCAACTTCTGTTCAACTGTTTCATTGTTCTCGCTGTCAGGAAATTTCTCCTCAGTTCTAGGTTGCTTCTCTCCTTGATTAGTTTCCATTCATTGCCCTTCCTTCCGGTGCTTTTGAAAATAGATTGAACCCCCCCACACTCTTTTTTTGTGACAGCCCCTTAAATATTGGAAGGCTGCCCATCATCCTTAGTTCATCTCTTCATTAAACTAGACATACCAGTTTCCGCAACCATTCTTCATATGTTTAACCTCCAGTCCCCTAATCATCTTTTTTACTCTTCTCTGCAATCTTTCTACATCTTTTTTTATACAGTGGTGACCAAAGCTGGATATCTCTCTTCAATTTTTTTCAGAATCCCTTCAAAAACCATACTCGCTCTCTCTATCTAGCCATCCATCCTGTCTGTCTGTCTATCTTCGATCTATCATCGATCTATCATCGATCTATCTATCTATCTATCTATCTATCTATCTATCTATCTATCTATCTATCATCTATCTATCATCTATCTATCTATCTATCTATCTATCTATCTATCATCTATCTATCTATCTATCTATCTATCTATCTATCTATCTATTCTCTCTCTCATCATCAATCTATCATCTATCATCCATCCATCCATCCATCCATCCATCCATCCATCCATCCATCCATCCATCCATCCATCCATCTATCTATCTATCTATCTATCTATCTATCTATGTATCTCATCTTCTATCTATCTATCTATCTATCTATCTATCTATCTATCTATCTATCTATCTATCTATCTATCTATCTTTAGTCTATCCATCTATCTATTTGTCTGTCTGTCTGTCTCTGTCTCTGTCTCTGTCTCTGTCTATCTATCTATCTATCTATCTATCTATCTATCTATCTATCTATCTATCTATCTATCTATCTTTAATCTATCCATCTATCTGTCTGTCTGTCTGTCTGTCTGTATCTATTTATCTGTCTGTCTGTCTTGTCTGTCTGTCTATTAATTCTCTCTCTCTCTCTCTCATCTATGTCTAGCTGATATCCATGATCTATATATCTATCTATCAATCTATTGATCTATCGGTCTATCTATCAATCAACTCAAGACATTTGTCCTACAAAATAAACGAGCGAGTAAGAAGGAAGATACACCTTATGCCAGAGTGGGTTTGCAGTGTTTCCTTTTCATTTTCTTCAGGCCTCATGGTGGTACAAAACATCTTATTTCTTTCTCATGACCTATTCATGAGGATAGGTTTATTAGCACTGATATGCTACCTAGAGCTGATATTTATGTCTTTGGAAACCTACAAGCACCAAGAAGGTCTCTTTGCACCAGAGATAGACATATTTCTTCTATGAAACAATGTCTTCTTCCAAGACTTTTTTTTAAAAAAGAAATTATTATTATTGTCTTGTGCAGCAAGACCTCGCAGGGTCCTTGATAAGGAAATGATTCATTTCAGTGGGGAGACTCGGTTGAAGGTCTGATCCATCAGAATAAGAAGCTGTTAAGGGAATCTTCCTTCCTCCTTCTCGGGAAGTGGATGATGGTTATTAACCCTCAATAGAAACTGCTAAGAGCAGAGATGGGCGAGAAATATTTTTCTATTTTCAGACCTGGGCAATTTGCATGAATCAAACACCCCAATGCCGGTCCTTGCCCAAATTCCAATTTTTCCATCGTTTGCAATGCCCTTCACAGCCTAACAAGAGAAGTCCAGAAAAATGCATCTGTTAGAGGAAACTTGACAGAAAAAAATGTACACATTAGGGAACCGTCATCTCGAAGTGCATATTGGCAGAAAACTACTCCCAATAATCTGTTTATTTGGAAGAGGATATGCGCCCAGTAACAGGCACGCAAAAGGGAGTTAAAAAATTGAGTTAATATCAGGCCAGGAAAAAAAAAACATTTCAGATTGTAATGAGTTCTTGAAAAACACACACATTTTTTTTAAAAGATCAGAAACGCCAGTGAGATGGAATTACGTATTTCAAAAGGGCAAGAAAAGGTTGTTGTGTTATTAAGCTGCCAATCCTGTTAGCCTTTATTCGACTTTTCTAGACGGTGAGTTTTCTAAGTCCAACAACACTGACTACCGTGTTAACTTACCTATGTACCGTATTTTTCAGAGTATAAGATTCACCTTTCCCCCTCCCTAAAAGAGGGTGAAAATTTGGGTGTGTCTTATACACCAAATGTAGCCCCGCCCATCCACCAGCCCTCACCCTTTAGCCTCTTCCAGCAATTTGTCTCCTTGCAGCAAATGGGGAAAATGGGCCTTGCAGAGGCGGCAATAGGTGACCAACTTTTTTACAATGAAAAGGAGGACAAATAAATTGGGAAAAAAATATCGTAAATAGAAGAAATATTTTATTCATTGCAACAATAATACACTAAAATATGATATATGCATAATAAAAACATTTGTAACATTTTATATTGTAATTATGCTTACATGCCTGTTAATTATTATTTAAATGAGTACTTTTCCATTGAATTAATATTTTTTGTCCATGTATCATCTTCTAACAATTTATTGGAAATATCTGAACAAGAAATATCCTTCATATTGAATTTTACGGCAAGTGCTGCAGCTAGAGTATCAACATTCAATCTCAATCTCAGTCTACTGCGTGCGTATGTGCCGTGTCGTGTTTCAGTAAGAAGTAAACAAAACCACTTGCATGCGACGCTCTCTCTCAAGGTCTCCCATGCGGAGCGCATGCGTCTCATAATCGCATCTTATACTGCACTATACCGAGCCTTCACGAATTGTCATGTCAAATACAAATACGTCACAACGCACAACAGATTAGTCTTCAAATATCGAAAAGGAGGACATGTAGGACGACACTTTTCGAGGGAGGACAAAACTTACAAAGAAGGACTGTCCTCCCTAAAGGAGGACGGTTGGTCACCTTAGCAATAGGCTATAGCAATCCCTGCAGCCTGAAACAGCTGATGATCAGGAGGCCCATGCTGAAACTGAAATTGAAATTGAAACTTGCTGTTTGCTGCAAGGAGGCAAATTGCTGGGAGTCAGAGGCAGATTTTTTTCCCCTTGTGCTAATCAGGCTGTTTGCTGCTTGCTACAAGGAGGCAAGTCAATAACTATAAATGCCTATAGAATGTTCAAATTATTAGACTTATTTTTTAAAGACTGCTTTATTATTGTTTTAGACAACTTAACAAAATGAAGAAACTTTTTAAAATAAATGCTTGATCTGAAGAGGCCCAGTGCTATTGTATCTTCTTTTAAACAGCAGAGATAACTTATACTTCCAGAAAGCCACATCAATTTTAACAACATCTGTACAAGTATAGTCTGAAATGTAATACCGCAAACAGTGTATATCGTCTGTACTGTTTGCTGTTTGTTGCAAGGAGGCAAATTGCTGGGAGGCAGAAGCAGATTTCCCCCCCTTCTCCCCCCCCAAAGCTTGGGGTGTCTTATACTTCAGAGCGTCTTATACTCTGAAAAATTCTTTTTTTTTATATCGTGGAGACCAAAGCTAGGTATCTCAACTTTTTTTCAGAATCCCTTCAATAACCATAATCATTCTCTCTGTCTGCAGCATCTGACATTATTCTCTGGAAAGCAGTGTTGGAAGAAATGTCCTTCTGGGTTTGGCTCCAAGTGGGGAAAAAGACACTGGAGACATGGAGGCTGCTTGGAAAGATGGTTTTAATGGTGGACAGGACCACATGGCTTGAGTTCCTGAACAGAAAAGGTGACCACATGCTTCAATGTTGGTGGAGAAGAAGAGAGAAGGGAAGAGAAGAGACTGAAGAAGGACTTGCAGGGCTTTTATAATCTGTTTGACCCCACCTATCTGTTTCCTGTTCCTGTGTAAGAAATGTATTCTGATTGGTTGTCAGACTCACATGGGCCCATGCAAGGCTGAGTTTTGAATCCAGGTTTGGTTGAGTTCAGATGCCATGTGGTCAGTTGAGTAAAGGCTTATATTATCATGCCTTCATTCCCATCCCCCTGGAGCTGAAGGAGAGAACTCTTTTATTATGTAAAGGGACTGGCTCAGGCTTTAATGGCCCATGGACAAAAGGTGGGGGCAGGAAGCTGCAGGGAGAGTTACCTTGTCTTTTTTGAAACATGTTTCTTTTCACATCCAGAGAAATATTCTGCCTTTTCAATATTTCCTAGGATATTTCATTTTTCTGGGAGAAGGCTGGGTGATAACTTCCTACAGGAGGACAGCATCGATTTATAGTATAACGCTTCGCAAGAGTGGGACATTTTTATTCTGTTTGATTCCCCCTCCCTCTACTTTTTATTTTATTGTAGGACGTTAGCAGCCACCTCTCTCTTAGAAAAATGAAATATTTTAGGAAATATTAAAAGGGCAGACTATTTCCTTTAAAAGACAGGCAAAAACTCATGCCCCCACCTTTGTCAATGGATCATTAAGGTCTGAGCCAGTCTATTCTACATAACAAAGATCTACCTCCTTCATCAGAGCCACAATAGGAATTGACCCCAAACCCTTTCATTATGTCATCACCCAGCAAGGCTTTACCAAGCTTGAGACTCGGGACATTATTGTATTGTATTGTATTGTATTGTATTGTATTGTATTGTATTGTATTGTATTGTATTGTTTTTATTTTATTATTTTATTTTATTTTATTTTCCCCACACCATTAATATTATCTCTCTGTTTTAAAACAAATGGTTAGCATTTAGCAGCTTAATTAAGCCACAATGGTTGTCTTGAGCTCTTCGGCAAATGCTGCAGACCTTAGTTGCTCCCTCAGTGGTGGTTAATTTCCCTCTGAACAGATGGGCTAGGTAGAGTTTTCTGTGCATTCCTTTCCCTCGGCTGAGTGGGGAAGTGCTATTGCACACGCTTCCTACACCTGGCTAGGAGTAAAAGGGAGGGGAGAGGAGCAGCTGCTGCAGAGGGAAGAGTGTTGGGAACACGCCACCCCAACCTAAAAGTTTTAAGGAACCCCCAGGAGCCATTTTGGATGGAGCTTGCAGAACAGAAGAGTGGATTTGCATGCCACTCTTTTTGAAGTTGTTTTTTCCTCCCTCCCTCCCTCCCTCCCTCCCCTCTTCCTTCCTTCCTCCTTCCCTCCCTCCCCTCTTCCTTCCTTCCTTCCCCTCCCTCCCCCTGTTCCTTTCTTCTGCCTTTCCTCCCTACCTCCCTTACTTCATCCCTCCCTCCCCTCCTTACTTCCCTCCCCTTCCCTTCCCTCCCAACCTCACTACCCCCTTCCTTCCTTCCCTCCCTCTCTTCCTCCCTCCCTCCCCTTTTCCTTCCTTCTACCTCCCCTCCCCACCTTCCTTCCCTTCCCTCTCCATCTCCCTCCCCCTTCCTTCCTTCCTCCCCCCTTCTTTCCCTCCTTCCATAATTGAACCAAACAGATATTCTGTGATCCCAGCTGAGTAACCCCCTCCTCCTTTAGACACACACTCTCACAAACACACACACAGATGCAACTGTTTCTTTCTGGCAATATGACACTCAGCCCAGATATGCATTACAGGTAGTTCTCGAACTTACAACACTTCATTTAGTGACCAAAGTTACAGCGGCAGGGGGAAAAACTGACTTATGACCGCTTTTTACACCTCTGACCATTGCACCTTCCCTTGCTCACATGAGATTTCCATTCTGAGGTTTGATAAGTGACTCATATTTATGATGGTTGCAGCATCCCGGCATCACGTGATCCCTTTTTGCAACCATCTCACAAGCAAAGTTTCATACTTGAAACTTTCAAGAGACTCTAGAAAGAGTGCAGAGAAGAGCAACAAAGAGGATTAGAGGACTGGAGGCTGAAACATATGAAGAACAGTTGCAGGAACTGGGTATGTCTAGTTTGATGAAAAGAAGGACTAGGGGAGACATGATAGCAGTGTTCCAATATCTCAAGGGTTGCCTCAAAGAAGAGGGAGTCAAACTATTCTCCAAAGCACCTGAAGGTAGAACAAGAAGCAATGGGTGGAAACTAATCAAGGAGAGAAGGAACTTAAAACTGAGGGGAAATTTCCTGGCAGTTAGAACAATCAACTAATGAACTGACTTGCCTTCAGAGATTATAGGTGCTCCAACATAGGATGTTTTTAAGAAGAGATTGGACAATCATTTGTCTGAAATGGGAAAGTCTAGAAAAAAAGAAGGACTTCAATAGAATGAACTGGAAGGGACTCATCTAGTCCAGCCCCCTACTCAAGCAGGAGAACCCATACCTTTTTAGATAAGTAACTGTCTAGAGTCTTCTTTAAAAAAAAATCCAGTAATGGAGGGCCCACTATTTCTGGAGGCAAGCTGTCCTACTGTTTAATTGTCCTAAGGATGACTAGGAGTATCATGATAGCAGTCTCCCAATACTTGAGGGGCTGCCACAGAGAGGAGGGGGTCAAGCTATTCTCCAAAGCACTTGAAGGCAGGACAAGAATCAATGGATGGAAACTGAACAAGGAGAGATTCAACCTGGAAATAAGGAGAAATTTCCTGACCATGAGAGCACTCAATCAATGGAACAGAAGTTGACTTCAGAAGTTGTGGGAGCTTCATCCCTGGAAGCTTTCAAGAAGAGAATGGACTTTCATTTGTCAGAAATGGTATAGGGTGTCCTTGGAGGGGGGCGGGTTGGACTAGATGACCTGCAAGGTCCCTTCCAATCTTGTATTCTGTTCTGTTCTGTTCTGTTCTGTTCTGAATACTGCATCCAGTTTTGGTCATCAAGATATAAAAAAAGGTGTTAAGACTGTAAAACGAGTGCAGAGAAGAGCAACAAAGAGGATTAGAGGACTTCAGGCTAAAACATATAAAGAATGGTTATAGGAACTGAGCCTGGCTAATCTAATGAAGAGAAGGACCAGGGGAGACATGATAGCAGTGTTACAATATTTGAGGGGCTGCCACAGAGAGGAGGGGGTCAAGCTATTTTCCAAAGCACCCAAAGGCCAGACAAGGAACAATGGATGGAAACTGACCAAGGAGAGATTCAACCTGGAAATAAGGAGGGATTTCCTGATCGTGAGAACAATCAACCAATGGAACAGAGGTTGCTTCTAGAAGTTATGGGAGCTTCATCACTGAAAGCTTTCAAGAAGAGACTGGACTTCTATGTGTCAGAAATGGTGTAAGGCAGGAGTTGGCAACCTTAAACACTCAAAGAGCCACAGAGATCCTAAACGGTAGGCCCCCCGTTCAATTCTGAAGCTGACTGGAAGTCCCATTTCCCCACCATAGAGTCTCCTCTTAGCACGGTGTCCTTTTTCCTCTTCCTGTCCTAACTGAAAACCTTATCAATTGTGGAGCCTGACTGGAAAACCCACCTCTTGCCATAGAGTCTCCTCCTGGTGCGCCCTGCTTCACCCCCTCCCCAAACCGGTAGCTCCTCTCAAAATTGTGGTGCTGACTGGAGCTGCAGCAGAGAGATGAAAGAGCCACATTTGGCTCCAGAGCTGCAGGGTTGCTGACCCCTGCTGTAGAATCTCCTGCTTGGGGTGGGAGGTTGGACTAGATGACCTACAAGGTCCCTTCCAACTCTCTTAATGCAATCAAGAAAAGCTGAATATAGACCATAAAGCAATGTCTCCAGTCCTCAGCTGAAGGGGATAGAATTCTTTGCTCTTCAATGTCCCTCTCTGCCTCTGCAGACTTTGGGGATTTCCAAAGGGGCTGCAATGTAATTGCAGAGGGAAGTAATAAGAGGCTTCAGTCAATTGTGTCAGGCAGGATTGATTGACCAAGGGATGCTTTTTGGCTGCTGAAGTCGGTGGCTAATAAAACGTGACAACAGTTATTTCTCTCCTTCGTTGGTTGATACTTGCCTTAATTGGATGGATGCAATTCTTGTGGATGGACCCATCCTAAAAGAGAAAACAAAAGAAATCTTGGCCGTATCTAATATTTGGAGTAACCACGTTTATTTTCTAATGTCCAGGAACATCACATCTGCGTTGGGCACTGCACAAGGCAGCCAGAACTAAAACCAAGGGAAGGAAATACGAAGGAATCTTCGCGTAACGGGGTGGGCCAAATGCAGAGGCCAATTATGTCATATGTCAAGGACGATCTGTATTGCCACCCAGATTGTCTCCATTGTCCATAAAGTCCACAAGATTTAAGCCTGATTCAAGGAGGGTTTTTCCCCCTCCCCATATTTAAAAGAGATAAAATGATGGTTGGTATTTGTAGCTCAAGTTTGAACTGTGGGGTCCTTGGTGCTCTCTGAGCTTGGTGGTTTGCGTGCAGACGTTTCATTACCCAACTAAATGACATCATCAGTGCTAGTAGGGAGTGGGGATTGTCGAGAGGAGGAGGAGGAGGAGGAGAAGGAAGACTGTGGGGTCCTTGGTGGTCTCTGAGCTTGGTGGTTTTCTTGAAGACATTTCATTACCCAACTAGGCAACATCATCCGTGCTAGGAGGGAGTAGGGGTTTGTGGAGTCAAGGAGAAAGAGAGGAGGAGGAGGAGGAGGAGGAGGAGGAGGAGGAGGAGGAGGAGGAGGAGGAGGAGGAGGAGGAGGAGGAGGAGAACTGTGGGCTCCTTGGTGCTCTCTGAACTTGATGGTTTTCTTGCAGACATTTCATTACCCAGCTAGGTAACATTATCAATGCTAGAAAGAGAGTGTAGCTTCTCGTCATTTTAGCACTGGTGATGTTACCTAGGGGACTCCAGGGGACTGGAGCCTAAAACACACGAAGAATGGTTGCAGGAACTGGGCATGTCTAGTCTAATGAAAAGAAGGACTAGGGGAGACATGATAGCAGTTTTCTGATATTTCAGGGGTTGCCCCAAAGAAAAGGGAGTCAAGCTATTCTCCAAAGCACCTGAAGGCAGGACAAGAAGCAATGGGTAGAAACTAATCAAGGAGAGAAGCAACTTAGAACTAAGGAGGAATTCCTGACAGTGTGAACAATTAATCAGTGGAATGACTTGCCTCCAGAAGTTGTGAATGCTCCAACACTGGAAGTTTTTAAGATGTTGGATAACCCTTTGTCTGAAGTGGTGTAGGGTTTCCTGCCTACGAAGGGGGTTGGACTAGAAGACCTCCAAGGTCCCTTCCAATTCTGCTATTCTATTCTGTTCTGTTCTGTTCTGTTCTGTTCTATTCTATTCTGTTCTGTTCTGTTCTGTTCTGTTCTGTTCTGTTCTATTCTATTCTATTCTATTCTATTCTAACCTAGGCTGAACAATGAAATGTCTGCAAGAAAATCACCAAACTCAGAGCTCTCAAGGGGGCAATTAAAGCAATGCATGGCCCAAGAATACTTTCTGATAGTTTCTTTGGTTTAGATAGAAGTCCGCTGGTCAATGTGTTTACTTCCTTCTTTCTTCCCCCGCTTCCCCCCCATCAACCCAGGTTAGCAGTCCCACAACCATCAATCTATTTATAATCAGTTGATTTGCCCTGAATAAAATAGGGATGAATATTTACCTTTTAATAATTGCGCAGCATTAATCCTAAGCGCCTCGGCCTCGGGAGCTCTAGCTAATTTCCGCTCTGTTCTGCCGCAGCCTAATGATTCTTTAAAATGATTTTAAAATTGCAGCTGGCAGAGCTGTGCAATTTGGTTATTAATTGCAAAACAGCTTCTCTTTTACATGCTTTTTGGAATGATAAAACAACTAGCCCGGAGTGATTTATAATCAGCGAGCAGGAATGAATCACTGAAGAAGGGCCTGCAACAGAAGGAAAATGTGTTACATAATCTCCTCGGCTAACTAACAGAGGCGACAACTTCATTTTGAATGATAGTTTTTAAAGGCCTAAGCAACAAAGAAGACGGGAGGGGATCAACTTAGTCTCCAAAGGTCCTGGAGGCAGGAGAAGAAGCAACCTGGAACTAAGGAGGAATTTCCTGTCAGCGAGAGCGATTTAACCAGTGGAACGACCTGCTTCCAGAAGTTGTGGATTAGGGGTTGTATTCAATTTCCTTCCCTACCGGTTCGCAAATGCTCTTTGCTCGCACGTGCTACCTCAGCTATGTGCTCTGCCTTCCACACATGGACTTTGGCTAAAATAAAAGTGCCTAAATGGGATGCCATAGAGCAGGGGTGTCCAAAGTTGGCAACTTTAAGACTTGTGGACTCCAACTCCCAGAATTACCCAGCCAGCTGGTTCTGGTAGTTGAAGTCCACATGGGAACTTTAAGACTTGTGGACTCCAACTCCCAGAATTCCCCAGCCAGCTGGCTGGGGAATTCTGGGAGTTGAAGTCCACAAGTCTTAAAGTTCCCAAGTTTGGACACTCCCTGCCATAGAGCCACCCATAATTTCCACTATAGGTTCAGGCGAACCAGTCTGAACCAGCTGAATACCAGCTCTATTGTGGAGTTGGTATTGAACTTAAAAATAAAGGGGGAATCAGAATATTTTGAAGTCTGGAACAGATTTTATGATTGGTATAAGACAAGGTGACAAGACTGGAACAAATGTATATATTGTGATTGGATAGAAGGGTGGACAATGTATTAAGCAGGCTAATAGTTGATGGTTGAGACCAGCTGTATATAATGTGAATGTATGGTCACTTGGACTTCGCGGTACTGCATTGTTTCAAATGTAAAAACAATAAAAATATATTCCAAAGGGGGAAAAAAAAAGATCAGTACTCCATAGGAACCTGGACTGTATGATCCATGAATCAAGGACGTGGTCCCACAAGAGATAGCAAGACTGACCATCGACATCTTAGGAATCAGCAAACTCAAATGGACAGGAATGGGTGAATTTAATTCAGATGACCATCAAGAAAGATCAGCAGGGAAAGACGGAGGGCAAGAGAAGGAAGGGATGACAAAGAAGGAGGTGGCTGGCTGGAGTTAACAAAGAAGTCGGTGTGAGCTTCAATGGACTCCAGAGGATGGTAGAGGACAGGAAGGCCAGAAGGAACGTTGTCCATGGGGTCGTGATGGGTTGGCCACGACTTTGCAACTAACAACAACAACAACGGGTGACATTATAGCATTATTCCAAGATCTCAGGGATTGCACAAAGAAAAGGGGATCAACTTATTCTCCAGAGCACCTGAAGGCAGGACAAGAAGCAATGGATGTAAACTAATCAAGGAGAGAAGCAACTATCTGCTTGGAATGATACAGGGTTTTCTGCTTCAGCAGAGGGTTGGCCTAGAAGACCTCCAAGGTCCTTTCCATCTCCACTAGTCTGCTATTGTGCTATTCTGTTGTTCACTTATTCTGTTCACAGGAATGGGCTCTGAATCAAAGGTAAAGGCACTTTTCAAATCTTCTGCGTAAACCAGTTTCCAGTCAACTCATTGGAAGAGGCCGAATTCATTTTCACCAGATCAGGATTCATTTGGATGGTTTGAAATGGGATTTGGACCATTCCTCTCTCCAGGCATTCTGGAAGTTAGGTGTGTAACCATGTTTAGCTGCAGACCAGATATGTGTCCAAAGTTAAGATGCTGCGACAATTATTCCATCAAAACCATACCTGACTTTGTTGATTTGGCCTGCGCCGTTCATGAATTAAAGAATGTTTTTTTTTATTGTGTGGTTGCCATCTTGACTTTTTTTGACCATCCTCTAAAGGTAGGCTTAAGATACAGAAGGATCTTGACAGACTTGAACCCTGGGCCCTATCTAACAAAATGAAATTCAATTGTGAAAAAAGTAGGGTTCAACATTTAGGCAAGAAAAACGAAATGCACAGGTACAGTATAGGTGGTACCTTGCTCAGTAGTAGTAACTGTGAAAGGGATCTTGGAGTCCTAGTGGACAACCATTTAAATATGAGCCAGCAGTGTGCAGCAGCTGCCAAAAAAGCCAACAGAGTTCTAGGCTGCATCAACAGAGGGATAGAATCAAGATCATGTGAAGGGTTAATACCACTTTATAAGGCCTTGGTAAGGCCACACTTGGAATCCTGCATTCAGTTTTGGTCACTACGATGTAGAAAAGATGTGGATACTCTAGAAAGAATGCAGAGAAGAGCAACAAAGAGGATTAGAGAACTGGAGGCTAAAACATATGATGAAGAACGGTTGCAGGAACTGGGTATTTCTAGATTAACGAAAAGAAGGACTAGGGGAGAAATGATAGCAGTGTTCCAATATCTCAGGGGCTGCCACAAAGAAGAGGGGGTCAAGGCATTCACGAAAGCACCAGAAGGCAGGACAAGAAGCAATGGATGGAAACTAATCAAGGAGAGAAGCAACTTAGAACTAAAGAGAAATTTCCTGACAGTTAGAACAATTAATCAGTGGAACAGAAGTTGCCTCCAGAAGTTGTGAATGCCCCAACACTGGAAGTCTTTAAGAAGATGTTGGATAGCCATTTGTCTGAAATGGAATAGGGTTTCCTGCCTAGGCAGGGGGTTGGACTAGAGGACCTCTGAGGTCCCTTCCAACTGTTATTCTATTCTAGTTCTCAAATATACTCACAGGGAGGGAGGGGGGAGAGGGGGGAGGGGGAGAGTGAGAATGAGAGTGAGAGGGGGAGGGGGAGGGAGGAGAGAGAGAGAGGAGAGAGAGAGAGAGAGAGAGAGAGAGAGAGAGAGAGAGAGAGAGAGAGAGAGAGAGAGAGAGAGAGACAGAATGACTGTGGGAAGGGAACTTTGCCATCTCAAATTACTAGAGAATTAAATACGGTTCAACTTGAATTTGTTCTGGCAAAGCGCAGCCGTAAATGACCATTAAAAAGTCACTCGTTCACAGAAAACGCGAGAAAGAGAGAGAGGACTCATTTTTTAATGGACTGTTTCCATGGCAATGTTCCTGAGTGAAGCACATTTTACAGTGTGGTGTGAAGTGGAAGTGTTTCCAATGATTGCAACATGGGCCACATTATGGATGGTGCTGTGGTTAGACATCAATATAAGCCCTTTCTCCAATCATAGCTAACAGTTCATTGACAGGAGGAAGTGATTCTATTCTAGGATGTTATTAGCCCCCTCCCCAGAATGTTCTGGGAGGGGTGAATCACCCTGCCAACACAACACGTGTCTAGTCAAGGCTATGGTTTTCCCAGTAGCCATGGATGGCTGTGAAGGTTGGACCATAAGGAAGGCTGAGCACCAAAAAATGGAAGCCTTTGAACTCTGGTGCTGGAGAAGACTCCTGCGAGTCCCTTGGACTGCAAGGCCATCCAACTGGTCAGTCCTAGAGGAGATCAACCCTGACTGCTCTTTAGAAGGCCAGATCCTGAAGATGAAACTCAGACTTTGGCCACCTAATGAGAAGGAAGGACTCCCTGGAGAAGAGCCTCATGCTGGGAAAGATATAGGGCAATAGAAGAAGAAGGGGACAGCAGAGAAGGAGGTGGCTGGATGGAGTCACTGAAGCAGCAGGCGTGAGCTTAAATGTACTCCAGAGGATGGGAGAGGACAGGAAGGCCTGGAGGAACTTTGTCTATGGGGTCATGATGGGTCGGACCTGACTTTGTAACTAACAACAAACACCAGAATGTTGAACTATAAAAGGAGGGGCAACCGATTGTTCTTCCTGGCAAATAGAAGGTGAAGAAAAGGAAGCAGTGATGGATTTTACTTTGAGAGTAGCGGTCCATTGTCTGATGCTTGTAGCTTGGTTTCTGAACGTTTCATAACCAGGCTAGGTAATGTGGAGTTTAAGGGATGTCAGAGTGGGAATGGGGATTTTACAGTATCCTTCCCCTGGAGTGGGGGATGGTTTACAGTATCGTTCCCCTGAATGGAGATGGAGATTACATTCCCCCTGGAGTGGGGAGGGAATGCGGATTTTACAGTATCGTTCCCCTGGAATAGGGAGAGATGGAGATTTTACAGCATCCTTCCCCTGGAGTGGGGAGGGAATGCGGATTTTACAGTATCGTTCCCCTGGAATAGGGAGAGATGGAGATTTTACAGTATCCTTCCCCTGGAGTGGGGAGGGAATGGGGATTTTGCAGCATCCTTCCCCTGGAGTGGGGAGGGAATTGGCATTTTACAGTATCCTTCCCCTGGAGTAGGGAGAGATGGAGATTTTACAGTATCCTTCCCCTGGAGTGGGGAGGGAATGGGGATTTTGCAGCATCCTTCCCCTGGAGTGGGGAGGGAATGGAGATTTTACAGTATCCTTCCCCTGGAGTGGGGAGGGAATGGGGATTTTATAGTATCCTTCCCCTGGAGTTTAGAGGGAATGGAGATTTTGCAGTATTCTTCCTCTGGAGTGGGAAGGGAATGGGGATTTTGCAGTATCCTTCCCCTGGAGTGGGGAGGGAATGGAGATTTTACAGTATCCTTCCCCTGGAGTGGGAAGGGAATGGGGATTTTACAGTATCCTTCCCCTGGAGTGGGGAGGGAATGGGTATTTTGCAGTATCCTTCCCCTGAAGTGGGGAGGGAATGGAGATTTTACAGTATCCTTCCCCTGGAGTGGGGAGGGAATGGGGATTTTGCAGTATCCTTCCCCTGGAGTGTGGAGGGAATGGAGATTTTGCAGTATCCTTCCTCTGGAGTGGGAAGGGAATGGGGATTTTGCAGCATCCTTCCCCTGGAGTGGGGAGGGAATGGGATTTTGCAGTATCCTTCCCCTGGAGTGGGAAGGGAATGGGGATTTTACAGTATCCTTCCCCTGGAGTGGGGAGGGAATGGGTATTTTGCAGTATCCTTCCCCTGGAGTGGGGAGGGAATGGAGATTTTGCAGTATCCTTCCCCTGGAGTGGGGAGGGAATGGGGATTTTGCAGTATCCTTCCCCTGGAGTGGGGAGGGAATGGGGATTTTGCAGTATCCTTCCCCAGGAGTGGGGAGGGAATGGGTATTTTGCAGTATCCTTCCCCTGGAGTGGGGAGGGAATGGGTATTTTGCAGTATCCTTCCCCTGAAGTGGGGAGGGAATGGAGATTTTGCAGTATCCTTCCCCTGGAGTAGGGAGGGAATGGGGATTTTGCAGCATCCTTCCCCCAGGAGTGGGGAGGAAATGGGGATTTTGCAGTATCCTTCCCCCAGGAGTGGGGAGTGAATGGGGATTTTGCAGTATCCTTCCCCTGGAGTGGGGAGGGAATGGGGATTTTGCAGCATCCTTCCCCCAGGAGTGGGGAGGGAATGGGTATTTTGCAGTATCCTTCCCCCAGGAGTGGGGAGGGAATGGGTATTTTGCAGTATCCTTCCCCTGGAGTGGGGAGGGAATGGGTATTTTGCAGTATCCTTCCCCTGGAGTGGGGAGGGAATGGGTATTTTGCAGTATCCTTTCCCTGGAGTGGGGAGGGAATGGGGATTTTGCAGTATCCTTCCCCTGGAGTTTGGAGGAAATGGAGATTTTGCAGTATCCTTCCCCTGGAGTAGGGAGGGAATGGGGATTTTGCAGCATCCTTCCCCCAGGAGTGGGGAGTGAATGGGGATTTTGCAGTATCCTTCCCCTGGAGTGGGGAGGGAATGGGGATTTTGCAGTATCCTTCCCCTGGAGTGTGGAGGGAATGGAGATTTTGCAGTATCCTTCCCCTGGAGTGGGGAGGGAATGGGGATTTTGCAGTATCCTTCCCCTGGAGTGGGGAGGGAATGGGGATTTTGCAGCATCCTTCCCCTGGAGTGGGGAGGGAATGGGGATTTTGCAGTATCCTTCCCCTGGAGTGGGGAGGGAATGGGGATTTTGCAGTATCCTTCCCTGGAGTGGGGAGGGAATGGGGATTTTGCAGCATCCTTCCCCTGGAGTGGGGAGGGAATGGGGATTTTGCAGTATCCTTCCCCTGGAGTGGGGAGGGAATGGGGATTTTGCAGCATCCTTCCCTGGAGTGGGGAGGGAATGGGGATTTTGCAGTATCCTTCCCCTGGAGTGGGGAGGGAATGGGGATTTTGCAGCATCCTTCCCCTGGAGTGGGGAGGGAATGGGGATTTTGCAGTATCCTTCCCCTGGAGTGGGGAGGGAATGGGGATTTTGCAGTATCCTTCCCCTGGAGTGGGGAGGGAATGGGGATTTTGCAGCATCCTTCCCCTGGAGTGGGGAGGGAATGGGGATTTTGCAGTATCCTTCCCCTGGAGTGGGGAGGGAATGGGGATTTTGCAGTATCCTTCCCCTGGAGTGGGGAGGGAATGGGGATTTTGCAGCATCCTTCCCCTGGAGTGGGGAGGAAATGGGGATTTTGCAGTATCCTTCCCCTGGAGTGGGGAGGGAATGGGGATTTTGCAGTATCCTTCCCCTGGAGTGGGGAGGGAATGGGGATTTTGCAGCATCCTTCCCCTGGAGTGGGGAGGGAATGGGGATTTTGCAGTATCCTTCCCCTGGAGTGGGGAGGGAATGGGGATTTTGCAGTATCCTTCCCCTGGAGTGGGGAGGGAATGGGGATTTTGCAGTATCCTTCCCCTGGAGTGGGGAGGGAATGGGGATTTTGCAGCATCCTTCCCCTGCCACGCCCACCAAGCTACGCCCACAGAACCAGTAATAAAAAAAGTTGAATTTCACCACTGCTTCTACCACTCTGTTATTCTCTTATTCTGAATAAAGTTGTAAGGAAAATTCAATTCTACGGCTGTTTGTACACAGAGTCAATTCTCCCTGGTCATACAGGGACCCACATTGTATTCCGTAGAATAATTGGGCAACCCTTTTAGCCTTAAACAGCTTGATAGCTGCTGGCCTGTAATTTGTCTCTTGTTGGCTATAAAATTTAGTTATTGCTTTTGTGCTCTTTTGGATAGCCGAAGTGGCATAATTTATTGGGACTGTTAATTTCCTGCAGGCCCCCAATACGAAGCCCAAGTATTTAAAACATTTGACCTGCTGTAATTCGTGGGTATCAATCATCCACTTGCATTGGGGAGGGAAAAAACCCTTAGAATTTTAGATTTACCAAAATTGATTATGAATTGTTGCCCAGTGTTCTTAGGATCCACTTCACAGCCTACGCAAAACAAGGGGAGAAGAATTGTATCATCAGTGTGCATTCAGTGAACCGGTTGTTAAACTGGTAGGATCCCACCCTGATCATCAGCATAGAGTAAAATTGGGAAGTGTGTTGTGGTTTAGGTGTGGCCTGCAGAGCTGGCGGCAGAGTTGGACAGCAAGGAGGTTGGGGAGGGACATGGGCCAGTCCTGGAGCCTGGGGAAGGCTCGGATGAGGGCTCTGCGTCGGAGGCAGAGAGGGGGCCAGGGCCATCTGGGAGTTATGTGTTGCCTCCGGAGTCTCCAGAATCGGACAGCAGCAAGGCAGACAAACAGGCTTCCCCTGTTCCCAGTCTGCGCATGCACAGAGCTGCCAGAAGGCAACAACAGTTAAGATAGAAGGGATGGCTTGGGAGTAAGGTTTGTAGGTGATTGGCCCCTCCCATAGGACATAAAGGAGGAGCAAAGGCACGTGAGTCTTTGCAGGAAGCAACTTGGTTCATGATGGTCAGTTTACCTCTGAAACGTTGTTTGGACTCTTTGCTCCATGTGGCCTTGCCAAGCTAATTGCCAATTAGGTCTTTGGCAGCATTTCAAGGAAGATAAAGGTGGATGCTTATCAGCCTTATCCTGAAAGACTTTGGCAGAATACTGTAGGACTCTTTACTACTATTTGGGACACAATTACGGGCTGTGAATGAACATAATTCACAGCCCATGAAATACAAAGAGAGGTTTTGGGGACTAAGTGTGTGCTTTTTTACTGTCTCAGGAAGCCTAGGTCAGAACAAAGTGTCTAATGGGTAGTTTAGGTTAGTTTAGGCTAGTTTAGGTGCATGGATTTAAGTTCCCTGAAGGGTTTAAATCAGGGAGTTGATATAGAAAAGGACAATTTGATTTTGAGTGTTTAAAGCCCCAGGCTAGAAAATGGGAGACTATGAGTTCCAGTCCTATCTTCAGCATGAAAGCTGACTGGGGCTCTTTGGCCAATCACCAGGAGACAATGAGTTCTAGTCCCTCTTCAGGCATCGAAACCCTGCTGGGTGACTTTGGGCCAATCACCAGGAGGCAGTGAGTTCTAGTACCACCTTAGACATGAAAATCAGCCTTGTGACTTTGGACCAATCACCAGGAGACAGTGAGTTCTAGTCCCTCTTTAAGCATGAAATTCCGCTGGGTGACTTTGGGCCAATCACCAGGAGGCAGTGAGTTCTAGTACCACCTTAGACATGAAAATCAGCCTTGTGACTTTGGACCAATCACCAGGAGACAGTGAGTTCTAGTTCTGCCTTAGGCTGAGTAACTGTGCCAGCCACTGTGTCTTCGCCCAACCAGGTGGTTGTTATGGGGAAAATGGGAAGAGCAAGGTGTGTTGAATATGTTCGCCACTTTGAGTTTTTTGGGGAAAAAATAAAGGTATAATAATAAAATAAATAATAAAATATATGTTTAAAAGCAAGATATATTTGAATACATCTTTGTTTTACCCTCTTGTCATAAAGTCAGAAAGGGACCAAACTCAGAAAGCATCAAGGAGCCCACAGTCCCCTTCCTTTCTTCCTCCTCCTCCCTTTATGCAAACTCCACTCCCTTCTTGCACTGATGATATTACCTAGTTGAGTAATGAAACTTCTGCAAGAAAACCACCAAGCTCAGAGAGCACTAAATATCCCACAATTCTCCTCCTCCTCCTCCTCCTCCTCCTCCTCCTCCTCCTCCTCCTCCTCCTCCTCCTCCTCCCTCCTCCTCCTCCTCCTCCTCCTCCTCCTCCTCCTCCTCCTCTCTTTCTCCTTGACTCCACAAACCCCTACTCCCTCCTAGCATGGATGATGTTGCCTAGTTGGGTAATGAAATGTCTTCAAGAAAACCACCAAGCTCAGAGACCACCAAGGACCCCAGAGTCTTCCTCCTCCTCCTCCTCTCAACAATCCCCACTCCCTACTAGCACTGATGATGTCACTTAGTTGGGTAATGAAGCTCAACCCCTTGTAGCAGTGATGATGTGACCTAGTAGGGTAATGAAACATCTGCAAGAAAACCACCATGCTCAGAAATCACCAAGGGCCTCACAGTCCTCCTTCGTCTCCTCTTCCTTGCCTTTTCCACCTTCTCCTCCACTCCACAAGCCCCACCCGCTTCCGGCACTGATGATGGGACCTAGTAGGGTAATGAAATGTCTGCAGGAAAACCACCAAGCTTGGAAAACACAAAGGATCTCTCATTTCAAATGCTGAGCTACAAATATGAATGAAGATGGCTCTATCAGAATGGGAGAAGCTCTCCATCTTCTCCATGGCCTCAAGCCAGCCTTTTATTCCAGCGATGGTTGCCATTGCTTTCTTCTTCTTCTTCCTTTGTCCAGCTAAGCTTCAACTCAATTGGAAGGAAGCGGCTTAAATGCAAAGTGGCAGCTTGGAACTGAGAGAATTTCCTCCCATCACAGAGACTAAGTGGCCAAAGCAGGGGCTTCAAGCTGAGTGGGCTGAGCTGCTCAAAGAAGGATGAACTTCTAAGGCGGCTTGGCATCACCATGCAAAGCATGCTTTCCTTCCTTCCTCTCCTTCCTTCCTTCCTTCCTTCCTTCCTTCCTTCCTTCCTTCCTTCCTCCCTCCCTCCCTCCCTCCCTCCCCTATCCCTCCCTCCCCTACCCTCCACCTCCCTCCCTTCCACCCATCATCTTAGCCTCCCTTCCTCCCTTTAGTCCTTCTTTCCATTCCTTCCTTCCTTCTTCCCTCCCTCCCTCCCTTCTTTCCTTCCTCTCCCTCCCTCCCTCCCTCCCTTCCACCCATCATCTTGCCTCCCTTCCTCCCTTTAGTCCTTCTTTCCATCCCCTCCTTCCTCCCTCCCTCCCTCCCTTCCACCCATCATCTCACCTCCCTTCCTCCCTTTAGTCCTTCTTTCCATCCCTTCCTTCCTTCTTCCCTCCCTCCCTTCCTTCCATCCATCAACTTGCCTCCCTTCCTCCCTTTAGTCCTTCTTTCCATTCCCTCCTTCCTTCCTCCCTCCTTCCCTTCCTTCCTTCCATCCATCAACTTGCCTCCCTTCCTCCCTTTAGTCCTTCTTTCCATTCCCTCCTTCCTCCCTCCCTCCTTCCCTTCCTTCCTTCCATCCATCAACTTGCCTCTCTTCCTCCCCTTAGTCCTTCTTTCTATTCCCTCCCTCCTTCCTCCCTTTCTTCCTTCCTCCCTCCCTCCCTCCCTCCCTTCCCTGTATTGACTGCTTGTACCCACAACTTCTGGTGGCAAGTTGTCCCACAGATTCATTTTTCTCTCCAGAACCTTTTACAAGCCAGGAGGGGCATAGATCAAAAACACAGGCGCTTGTGCTCCCAGTCCCTGGGATCATGTCAGGGATAAGTTCCGGCAGTCACTACTGCCGCTTTGTGTGTGAGCATGTGTGCACTTGATGTGCGCCATGCACACATGCACAGTGCGATAAAAATTGCTCTGCGCATGCGCAGAAGCAAAAAACAAGATGGCAGCCCTGTAGGTGCCGCCCGGAGAACCGGTTCGGGAGCAGGCCTGAGTCACTGCTGGTTCCAGCGACCCAGGCCGCCAAACCACTACCGGTTCAGCCGAACTGGGCCGAACCAGAAGGAACCCACCCCTGGATCATGTCCACTTCTTCAGGAGCAACAAGGCGAAACTATTCTCAGATCTCTGAGCAAAAATCTGCTCTGGGTATCTAGTTTTGGCTCAGAGGCTTCATAAGTATCATTTAGTGCATCAGTCTTGAGAATTTTAAGAGGGGTGAGCTTCAACGAAGGGATCGTCTTGCTGCCCCCATGGTGCCTTTATATTCATATTTTCTTTACATAGATGGGTTTGGTGGATTTTTTTTTTTTTTGGCTTCCTGGCTCAATTCTATAGGTATTTTTTCCTTTCCCTTTTTTGGTGATTCCAGATGGGGAATCAACTGGAAATCATGCCTTTTGCCTTAGGTGCTAGACACTGTAGGAGGGGAGACATGTTGGTCTATGTTGGGGGGAAAATCAGGGGGAGTCTTCTAACACCTTTTCCAACTCACAGATTTTATTAATATCTCTCTCTCTCTCTTCTCTCTCTCTTATTCTCTCTCTCTCCCTTTCTCTCTCTGTCTCTCTTCTATCTCGCTCTTTCTCTTTTATTAGTCTCTCTCTGTCTCTCTCTTATTCTCTCTCTCCCTTTCTCTCTCTCTCTTCTCTCTCTCTTTCTCTCTTATTCTCAGTCTCTCTCTCTCTCTCTCTCTTATTCTCTCTCTCCCTTTCTCTCTCTCTTCTATCTCTCTCTTTCTCTCTTATTCTCAGTCTCTCTCTCTCATCTCCCTCTTATTCTCTCCGTGTGTGTCTCTCCACTCTTTCTCTTATTATTTCTCTCTCTGTGTGTCTCTCCTCTCTCTCCCTTATTCTGTCTCTCTGTTTCTCTCTTATTCTCACTCTCTCTCCTCTCTCTCTCTCCTCTCTCTCTCTTATTCTTTCTCTCTGTCTCTCCCCCATCTCTTATTCTCTCTGTGTGTGTGTCTCTCTCTCCTCTCTCTCTTATTCTCTCTCTCTCTCTTATTCTCTCTTATTCTGTCTCTCTCTTTCTCTCTTATTCTCTCTATCTCTCTCCTCTGTGTGTCTCTCTCTCCTCTCTCTCTTATTCTCTCTCTCTGCCTCTCCTCTCTCTCTTACTCTCTCTCTGCCTCTCCCCTCTCTCTCTTATTCTCTCTCTGTCTCTCTCCTCTCTCTCTCTTATTCTTTCCTTCTTATTCTCTTTCTCTCTCTTATTCTCTCTCTCCTCTCTCTGTCTCTCTCCTCTCTCTCTTATTCTCTCTCTGTGTGTATCTCCCCTCTGTCTCTCTGTCTCTCTCTCTCTCTTCTCTCTCTCTCTCTCTCTCTCTCTCTCCTCTCTCTCTCTCTCTTATCCTCACTCTCCTCTCTGTCTCCTCTCTCTCTTTCTCTCTTATTCTCTCTCTCTCTCTTATTCTTTCTCTCTGTCTCTCCTCTAGCTCTCTTTATTCTCTCTTTCTCTCACTCTCATCTCTCTCTCTCCCTGTGTGTATGTGTGTGTGTATCCAAGCTGAGCCAGTGACAAATTAAGCATGTACACAATTTGTATACATGTATGCAAGATCCCAGACTTACCTGTTTAGCCAGAATCATTGTCAAATCTTGGTCTAAAGGGCTAGTTGTTCACGATTTGGTCAACAGATAGTCCAGTCCAGTCCAGTTTATTTGTTTATTTATTTATTCATTTATTGGTAAAACATATACACTACCGTCCATCTTTCAAGCCCCTCTGGGTGGCTCCCAATCAAAAATTAAAGGACCTACATATAGATCCAGTATATTTATCATCTCCTAAAGCCTTCCAGATGTTTTTGAAGCTGAATGGAGGTCTCCAATTGTTGTCATTTTGCCTGCCTCTCCTCTCCATGCTTGAGTTAGAGATGTGAGAGAATCAAGAGGGATGGAAGAGGACAGGAGCTCCCCAGGGAACTCCATGTGAGTTGGATTACTATCTCTGGCACAGGACTAGTGAAGGAATTACACACCCATGGAACTGCCAGAATGGATTTGGGAACCCTACGAATCCATTCTAAATTTAAGAGAATGTCACCCTTGCAATTGCCCCCAAGTAGGTACAATTGTTTATTCAATTGATTGATTGATTAGATTTGTATAGCCCACACAGAATAGACTAACAGAAATGGAAGGGACCTTGGAGGTCTTCTAGTCCAACCCTTGCTAAGACAGGAAAAGAAGAAGAAAGAGTTGGAAGAGACCTTGGAGGTCTTCTAATCCAACCCCTGCTAAGGCAGGAAAAAGAAGAGAAGAGAAGAGAAGAGTTGGAAGAGACCTTGGAGGTCTTCTAATCCAACCCCTGCTCAGGCAGGAAAAAGAATAGAATAGAATAAAGAGAAGAGAAGAGAAGAGAAGAGAAAAGAAGAGAAGAGTTGGAAGGGACCTTGGAGGTCTTCTAGTCCACCCCCCTGCCTAGGCAGGAAACCCTATACCATTTCAGACAAACGGTTATCCAACATCTTCTTAAAGACTTCCAGTGTTGGAGCATTCACAACTTCTGGAGGCAAGCTGTTCCACTGATTAATTGTTCTAACTGTCAGGAAATTTATCTTTAATTCTAGCTTGATTCTTGCTTGCTTAGTTTCCATTCATTGCTTCTTGTCCTGCCCTCTGGTGCTTTGGAGAATAGGTTGACCTCCTCTTCTTTGTGGTAGCCCGTAAGGCAGGGGTGGTGGTGTTCAAACTTGATTTCATTGAGGGCCACATCAGGGTTGTGTTTGATCTCAGGGGCCGGGGGTGGTGGGCATGGCCGGGTTGGACATGGCTGGTGTGGGCATGGCCAGCTGCCATGACCATCCTTCATCCTTCTGCCAGCAAAAATGGAGAGAGAGCCATGTGGAGATTCCCCGAGCCCTGTTTCCTCTGGCAAAGGGCTGCAGGAAGCTGTCATAGCCAAAAACGGCCTTCCAGAGCTCCGTTTTGGTTGACAAGAGACACTGCAGGCTGGTCCTTTGCTGCTTCCAGGATTGCCCTGCATGCCAGATCTAAGCCGGATCAGGCCCGTGGGCCCTCAGTTTGACACCCCTGTTCTAAGACATTGCAACACTGCTCTCCTGTCTCCCCTAGTCCTTCTTTTCATTAAACTAGACATACCCAGTTCCTGCAACTGTTCTTCATATGTTTTAGTCTCCAGTCCCCTAATCAGCTTTGTTGCTCTTCTCTGCACTCTTTCTAGAGTCTCAACATCTTTTTTACATCGTGGCGACCAAAACTGAATGCAGTATTCCTGTGTACCGAGCTCCTTCATCATACAGTTCAACTCCTGATGACTTCAAGACCTTGACTGAGAGTGGTCTTCCACTGGCTTTTCCCCAGTCTAGAAATTCCCCAACTGGTTTTCTCCCCTCCAAATCCTGACCAGGTCTCCCTCTGTTTAGTTTTTCTCAGCTAACACCTCTCGCGCAGCCCTTAGACCAGGGATGGGATTGAGCCAGTGGTGGGATTTAAATAATTTAACAACCGGTTCTCTGCCCTAATGATTTCTTCCAACAACCAGTTCACCAAACCGCTCAGAAACTTAACAACCAGTTCTCCCGAAAGTGGTGCGAACCGGCTGAATCCCACCACTGGATTCAGTCGATTTGGATTGGTTCGTCTGAACCGTAGTTCCGGTGAGCAGTTGGCCCTTCCTGCCCGTCCCCTTCCCTTTCCTGTTCTACGTTTCCCTGTTTTGTAGCTCAGCTTATTCGCATGTCAGTTGTTTTACTCACTGGCGCTGGCATAGAAGGTAAGTTTTTAAGCTTTAAATGGGCAGTTTTTGAATACTGTATGCACATATGTGCATGCACATGCAAAGCACGCATGTGCGCGCAAAGCTTGCGCTCACCAAACCGGTTGTTAAACTGTTTGCATCCCACCCCTGCCTTAGTCGTTAATCGTCTGATGTCGTCTTGTCAGTTTAGAAGAAACCATATGCACAGGGAGAGAGGAGAAGAGAAAGTTGAGCTGGGATGGGAAGAGGAAATCTCTTTTAACAAAAAAAGTAAGGCTGGCACAGATTAGTGTTTCCACTGCAGGGAGGGGGCGAGAACACAGTCTGGAGGGAGAGTTTAATTAAAAAGAGCAGAGTTTTTAATTACCATGGAAATGGGCTTGAGTGGGTGATTTGCATAATCCCAGCAGCAATAGAGGAGCAGGCAAGAAGAAGATAAGAAGGAGACCTGCTGTTCACATGGATGACTCTCATTGCTGGGACTTTTGGTTTGGCATTCGTGGAAGTGAGTTGGGGGGGGGGGTTGCATTCTTTGGAACTGCCAGTGTGGCAGTGGGAGATTGGACCATGGGATGGACTTGTGGGTGTGGGAGCAAGATCTTGAACTTTCAACTGGGTGTGGAAAACCGGGAAGCTTTCAGATTCGGGTTTCCCCAGATGTGCCAACATGGCTCTCTTCATCAATTGGAACTTTGAGCAATACTTTGCCTTGGACTCTGATTTAATTTTGGATGTTATTTGGAACCCTGACAATGGCTTGGTAAGGCCTCATTTGGAATACGGCATCTAGTTTTGGTCACCATGGTGCAAAAAAGATGTTGAGACTCTGGAAAGAGTGCAGAGAAGAGTAACAAAGAGGATTAGGGGACTGGAGGCTAAAACATACGAAGAACGGTTCCAGGAACTGGGTATGTCTAGTTTAATGAGAAGAAGGACTAGGGGTGATATGATAGCAGTATTCTAATATTTGAGAGGCCACAAATATGACGGGGTCAAGAACAGGGAGTCAAGCTATTCTATAAAGCACCTGAAGACAGAACAAGAAGCAATGAATGGAAACTAATGAAGAAGAGAAGCAACCTAGAACTAAGTAGTAACTTCCTAACAGTGAGAACAATCAACCAGTGGACGAGCTTGCCTTGAGAAGTTGTGGGTACTCCAACCCTGGAGATTTTAAAGAAGAGATTGGACAACTGTTTGCTTCAAATGGTATAGGATCTCCTGGTTGAGCAGTGGGTTGGACTAGAAGACCAGCCCAAGGTCTCTTGCAACTCTGTTATTTCTTTGCTAAGACATCAGCACCTCGGACAGTTCCAAGTTAGCTACTGGCCATTGAAGACTTTGTATTTTTGCTTTGATGACGATTCAGATCAAGCACATCCCTGATGTTCAGGGCCGCCTGTAGGGTACGGTTTAAAAAGTCAACAAAGCAACCACAACAACACAAGCAAAGCTCCATGTGTGTTTTACGTGCATGACAACATAAAAAGAAGCTCCAAGGCACATACTGGAGCCAGTTTGGTTTACTGGTTTCTGGGAGTCAAAGTCCACAAGTCTTGAAGTTGCCAAGTTTGCCCTAGAGATGCTCAAGGCAATGACATTGGTTTGGAATTCCTCCATTGAGCAGGGGGTGGACTTTAGAGCCTCAGGGACCCCTCCTAGTGCTGGAGTTCTACAATTTGGGATTCATTCATTCAGAATGCAAACCACCCCTTGGCTATGTATTTGATATGCTTCCTCTGTTTGCATTCACAATGAGAGCAGTCTTTAAAAAAGTAAAAGGAAGAAGAAACGGTAAACTTCTAACGAAGGATGTTAGAACATAGGATATCTGAGAACCTTCATTGGAATTCATTGTTGGAATGTATTTTTCTACAACAACTACAGTACTAAATGTCTACGGAGATTCTCCATCATCCAGGTCATGGTTGTCCCGAAGGTGCTTTTTTCAAGAGGCAACTGGACTTTCTTGTTTTTTCTTTTGAAGACGTTTTGCTTCTCATCCAAGAAGCTTCTTCAGTTCTGGCAGGATAGTGGGGAATGAAAGGATTTATTCATTCATTCACCTACACAGTTGACCCTGAAGACAGTTAAACCTCCAAGTAGTTTCAATGACTCCCTAAAAAGAATGCAAATAACCAACCGTCTGCAAGGAGTAAAAATTCTTCCATTTCCCATCATTCAGTCAGAGCTGAAGAAGCTTCTTGGGTGAGAAGTGAAATGTCTTCAAAAGAAAAAAGTAAGAAAGTCCAGTTGCCTCCTGTAAAAGCACCTTTGGGACAACCATGACCTGGATTACTGAGAATCTCTACAGACTTTAAGCTATAAGATTTAGGGCAAATACCCTTCAAGTGGGGTGAGAGTATGAACAAATTTCCAGAGAAAATTGCAGACTACAGGAACCATTTGCACCACTCAGGTGACCCTGAGGACACAGATAAGCTTCCAAGTGGCCTCAACGACACTCTAAAAGGAGGCAAATGACCAGCTTTGTCTGCAAAGAGTATCAATCCTTCCATTCCCCACCATCCAGCCAGAGCCGAAGAAGATTCTTGGATGAGAAGAAAAACCAAAGAAAGTCCAGTTGCCTCCTGAAAAAAAAACACACCTTTGGGACTCCTCATGAATAGTCTTGCTGACCAGCATTGTGCTGGTCTCCTCTCTGTTCTATGTGTCCTTGGATCAGGAGGAGGTGTGGACTCCACCTCCTCATTGCTAAGGGAAATGTTTGCAGTCCATGCTTGGATCCCCGTGGCCAACTTGGTGCCATTGTGGCTCTCCTCTCTCTGCCTCAAACTGCCATTCATCCAATCCATCCAGCAGAGGCTGCTCACACCCTCTGAGCCCTGATCTTTTTTTAAAAAAATATATTTTTATTATTTTTACATTTGAAACAATGCAGTACCGCGAAATCGAAGTGACCATACATTCACATTACATACAGCTGGTCTCAACCATTAACTATTAGCCTGCTTAATACATTGTCTATCTTTCTGTCCAATCACAATATATACATTTGTTACACTCTTGTCATCTTGTCTTATACCAATCATAAAATCTGTTCCAGACTTCAAAATATTCTAATTCCCTTTCATTCTTAAGTTCCAGAGTGAGCCTATCCGCTTCCGCACAGGCCAACCCTTTTCTGATTATATCTAGCTCTGATGGTGTATTTTCTTTTTTCCAATATTGTGCATAAGTTATGCGCACCGCAGTTAGTACTTGTATAATTAGATAAAGTGTATCTTTCTTAAACCACTCTGGTATTATACCTAGGAGAAAAATTTCTGGTTTAAACACAATTTGGTCTCCCACCATTTGTTCTCACCATGATTGAATCATTTTCCAATATTTTTTTGCCTCATTGCACGTCCACCACATATGATAGAAAGTGCCTGGTGTTTTTTTTACACTTCCAACAATTTGGGGCCAGATTCCTAACCATTTTGGAGAGCCGTGCTGGGGGGAGATGAGCCCTGATCTTGACCAACACTTGGCCTCCTCATATTTCCTTGTATGACTCAAACTCACCCTCCTCCTCCGAATGTCTACGGAGGTTCTCCATCATTCAGGCCCTGGTTGCCCCGAAGGTGCTTTTTTCAAGAGGCAACTGGACTTTCTTGTTTTTTTTCTTCAAAGTTGTTTTTCTTCTCATCCAAGAAGCTGAATGTCTTAAAACCCTGTGTGACTGACCCAGATTGGATCCTGAAATCATATTCTGGAATACCTATATTCGTCTTCATTCATAGACTTCATAATTTGTAGAATCATCATCAGTACAAGAAGAGAGGGGGATTGCAGAATGGAAGAGAAGAGGATGGGGCGGAGGAGGAGGACTGTGATGGCCTTGGTGCTCTCTGAGTTTGGTGGTTTTTCTTGCAGATATTTCATAACTCATTTAGGTAATATCATCAGTGCTAGAAAAGTGTGGAGTTTGCGAGGAGGAGGACTATGGGGTCCCTGGTGCTCTCTTCTTTTCTTGCAGACATTTCATGACCCAACTAGATACCATCATCAGTACTAGAGGGGAAGTGAGTTTGTGGAGAGGAGGAGGAGGAGGAGGAGGAGGAGGAGGAGGAGGAGGAGGAGGAGGAGGAGGAGGAGGAGGAATAGAATAGAACAACAGAGTTGGAAGGGACCTTGGAGGTCTTCTAGTCCAACCCCCTCCTTAGGCAGGAAACCCTACACCACTTCAGACAAATGGTTATCAAACATCTTAAAAACTTCCAGCATTGGAGCATTCAAAACTTTTGGAGGCAACTTCTGTCCCACTGATTAATTGTTCTAACTGTCAGGAAATTTCTCCTGACAGTTAGGTCCAATCTGAATCGGTCTCCTGGACCAGAGGTTTGGTCTTCCAAGTTGTTGGACTCGTGCTGGAGCTCATCCTCAGGGAACCTCTCTAGTAGAGGATGTGTGTGGTGTTCCTGCTATAGGTAGCTTTTTAGATATTGTGTGGGGGTGTGTCATTGGCTGTTGTTTGCTTACATTGCCCAACCCTCACCTTCTAAGTACTTGATAGGCTGGTGGTAAATCAGCACTCTTTTTGACCGTCAAGGGATCCGTTTCCCAGGCTTCAAATCCCTCCCTGGCTGTTTTTGATCCTGCTCGGCCGACAATCTGAGTAGCTTATTGCCTGTCAATAACTTCCTCCTTTGTAGCCCAGTTGGAGTAATTTAAATAATGAAGTGTCTGAAATTCTCTTCTGCAGAGCACTGGTTGACTCTCCATGAATCACATTTATAAGCCTTCCAACGATGCAGACGCTATTAATATGAAATGCAAAAATGCCATCACAGCTCTTTCCTAACCCTTCTTGTTCTGGAGACAAATAAAGCATTCCGCAATGAAGGATATTTTCCTGTCTAACACAAACACTCGGTTGCATTTTTCAAAGGCAACAGTGATGGCGGGCAGCCCTGTTGCTGCCATTTCTCTTCTTCTCCCAAAGTGGATTTGTCACAACATCAGGAGTTTTTGTGTCCTTTTTTGTCTAAAGAAAACCATGGCCTCTTCTAGTGGTTTATTTATATCCAGGAGGTACAGTTGGGGGAAAATAAGACATTTGCAAAATGAAGCACTTATAGCAGTACAGTGTAAAGCAATCACCAAAATAGAAAAAGAACCATTTTAACTCTCGAAAAAACTTCTAACAAAAAGGATTTTTTATAATGGGGATGAAGAAATCCTGCCGTAGGTGTTGTGGAGCTGGCAGCGGATTTGGACAGTGAGGAGGTTGGGGAGGAACCTGGGCCAGTCCTGGAGTCTGGGGAAGGCTCTGATGAGGGCTCTGTGTCGGAGGCAGAGAGGGGGCCAGAGCCGTATGCCAGTTATCAGCTGCCTTCAGAGTCAGACATCAGTGGGGCAGAAGAACAGCTGGAGCCTGTTCCCAGTGTGTGCATGTGCAGAGTTGCCAGATGAAGGGAACAGCTAAAGAACAGGTTTCAAGGGGAGTAAAGCCACAGGTGGATGATGAATGGTTCAGGTGTTGGCTAAATTAAGTGCTAGATGAGTGGGGCTTCCTTCCTGTTTATATACAAGTGGCTTGCTCAGTCAATGTTGGTGGGAGTGTACTTGGTGGTTCCTTCCATTAGGCTATGATTTACAGTTTGCTTGTTTGCTTGAGTTGGTAGTTTCCCAGTTGGGGTCTTATTATATTTCTTGATTGTTGGTCTAGTATTAATCTTGGTGTTAAGTAGAGATTATATAAAGAGAGCAAATTCCACTCCTTTGTAGAACTGATGGTTTTATCTAGTTGGGTAATTAAACATCTTCAAGAAAACAGTCAAGCTCAGAGAGCACCAAGAAGACCACAGAGGGATGCCTGCCTGCCTGTCTCCCTCCCTCCCTCCCTGTCTATCTATCTATCCATCTATCTATCCATCCATCTATTTATATCTATCTTCTAATCTCCGTCTCTTTGTCTGCCCATCTATTGTCTCCTTCCTTCCTTCCTTCCTCTCCTCCCTCCCTCCCTCCCTTCCTTCTTTCCTTCCCCTTGTCTTGTCAGTGATGATGTAACCTAGTTAGATAATGAAACATCTGAAAGGAAACAACCAAGCTCAAGGAGCATCAAGGAGCCCATAAAGGGCTATCTACCTACCTACCTACTTACCTACTGTATCTACCTAGCTTCCTATCTCTATCTCTATCTGCCTGCCTGCCTGTCTATCTATCCAACTATCTATCCATCCATCCATCCATTTATATCTATCTTCTAATCTCTTTGTCTGCCCATCTATTGTCTCCTTGCCCCCTTCCTTCCTTCCTTCCTTCCTTCCTTCCTTCCTTCCTTCCTTCCTTCCTTCCTTCCTTCCTTCTTTCCCCTTGTCTTGTCAGTAATGATGTAACCTAGTTGGATGATGAAACATCTGAAAGGAAACAACCAAGCTCAAAGAGCATCAAGGAACACATAGAGGGCTATCTACCTATCTACCTATCTATCTACCTACCTACCTATCTACCTATCTATTGCATCTGCCTAGCTACCTATCTCTATCTATCTATCTGTCTTTCTGCCTGCCTGCCGCCTGCCTGCCTCTTTATCAATCATTTTTTCTAATATGTGACTCTGTCTGCCTATTGTCTCCTTCCTTCCTTCCTTCCTTCCTTCCTTCCTTCCTTCCTTCCTTCCTTCCTTCCTTCCTTCCTTCCTTCCTTCCCCTTGTCTTGTCAGTAATGATGTAACCTAGTTAGATAATGAAACATCTGAAAGGAAACAATCAGCATCAAGGAGCCCATAGAGGGCTACCTACCTACCTACCTACCTACCTACCTACCTACCTACCCACCTATTGTATCCACCTAGCTACCTATCTGAATCTCTATATCCATGTATCTATCTATCTGTCTGTCTGTCTATCAATAATTTTTCTAATCTGTGTCTCTGTCTGCCTATTGTCTCCTTCCTTCCTTCCTTCCTTCCTTCCTTCCTTCCTTCCTTCCTTCCTTCCTTCCTTCCTCTCCCTCCCTCCCTCCCTCCTCCTTCCTTCCTTCCTTCCTTCCTTCCTTCCTTCCTTCCTTCCTTCCTTCTCCTTGTCAGGTCAGTGATGATGTAACCAGTAACAAAGCAGCTACAAAGACCCAACCAAATTCATAGACCATCAAGAACCCCACAGTTCGATCCTGAGCTGCAAATAAACTCTTCTATCAGTAACCCCAGAGGTCTATGCCATAATGTCTGAATGGGCTCCGAGACAGAGCTACTGTGGCACACAGATATCCCCACCCCCCAAAAAAACTACCCCACAGATGGTGCCATCTAAACAAGAGTTAACAGTCCCAGAGAGTAAAAAATCATGCACAGAGAGTTTGCATCTACGAATTTAGCATTGCTAATGAACTGCAAGGCCGGCTTAATATCTCTCTTTCTCTATCAGAGGAAACCTGATTTCCATAATACAAGCAAAGGAAATAAGAGGAGGACAATTGAAACTGCTCTCTGAAATCTTCGTTTCAGCAACACAAATGTGGAGATAAAAGACTGCAGTGCTGGAGAAAATGGACTGTAGCCCAACCTAATGTAAAAATGCCCTTGGTGGAAGAGACGATGACATCAGCTGCATTTTGGAATGTTTTAGGAATCATATTTTGGTTTAGAAAATGTATTTGTTTTTATTCAATCCAGTTTTTTAAAAGAATAGAATAGAATTCTTTATTGGCCAAGTGTGATTGGACACACAAGGAATTTGTCTTTGGTGCAGATGCTCTCAGTTTACATAAAAAGACAAGATACGTTCGTCAAGAATCATAAGGTACAACACTTAAGGATAGTCATGGGGTACAAATAAGCAATCAGGAAATAATCAATATCAATATCAATCATAAGGATACAAGCAACAAAGTTACAGTCCTGCAGTCATACGTGGGAGGAGATGGGTGATAGGAATGATGACAAGATCAATAGTAATGCAGCCTTAGTGAATGGCTTGACAGTGGGGAGGGAATTATTTGTGGAGCAGAGTGATGATGTTCGGGAAAAAATTGTCCTTGTGTCTAGTTGTCTTGGTGTGCAGTGCTCTATAGCATCATTTTGAGGGTAGGAGTTGAAACAATTTATGTCCAGGATGCAAGGGGTCTGTAGATATTTCACAGCCCTCTTTTTGACTCGTGGAGTGTACAGGTCCTCAATGGAAGGCAGGTTGGCCATAAATGTTTTTTCTGCAGTTCTGATTCTCCTCTGAAGTCTGTGTCTGTCTTGTTGAGTTGCAGAGCCAAAGCAGACAGTTATGGAGCTGCAGATGACAGACTCAATGATTTCTCTGTAGAAGTGAATCAGCAGCTCCTTGGGCAGAATAACCCTTCCCTGAAGAATTTCTTCTGAAACGTCCTCTTCATTTCCCCTTCTTATCATAGCCCTGAACCACATGAGATCCAGAGCATGGTGGGAAATCTGAAAGAAATTTTGGAGGTTCTCAGTCATCAGATCATGGTTGTCCCTAAGCTGCTTTTTTCCATGGTAGATGAAGTACAATGCAGTGAGACATGTGCAGATCTGTACATTGGGGAAACAAAACAGCCACTTCATAAATGCATGGCACAAGATAGGAGAAAAACTCATCAGTACAAGACAGTGGTCCATCTGCATTTAAAACAGGAAGGCCAGTCTTTTGAAGATACTGCATTCAGTTTTGGTCACCACGAGAAAAGATGTGGAGATTCTAGAAAGAGTGCAGAGAAGAGCAAGAAAGAGGATTAGGGGACTGGAGGCTGAAACATATGAAGAACAGTTGCAGGAATTGGGTATGTCTAGTTTAATGAAAAGAAGGACTAGGGGAGACATGATAGCAGTCTCCCAACATCTCAGGGGCTGCCACAAAGAAGAGGGAGTCAAACTATTCTCCAAGGCACCTGAGGGTAGAACAAGAAGCAATGGGTGGAAACTAATCAAGGAGAGAAGCAACTTAGAACTGAGGAGAAACTTCCTGACAGAACAATTAATCAGTGGAACAGAAGTTGCCTCCAGAAGTTGTGAATGCCCCAACACTGGAAGTCTTTAAGAAGATGTTGGATAGCCATTTGTCTGAAACGGTATAGGGTTTCCTGCCTAGGCAGGGGGTTGGACTAGAAGATCTCCAAGATCCCTTCCAACTCTGCTATTGTATTGTATTGTATTAAGATAGTCTCTGTCCACATTTTGGACAGAGACTGGTTTTAAAGAGGGGTCAAAGAGGCAATCTATGTCACAGCCCTCAGAGACGAAGGGATATGACACCACCTATCACCTATCTACAATACAATCTTTTCAGCAGTTCCAAGGAGATTCTGCTCAGGTGATCCTGAGGGCACAGATAAGCCTCTGCGTGGCCTCAATGACTCTCAGAAAGAGTGCAAATGACCAGGTGACTGCAAGGAATATAAATCCTTTCATCTTCCGCCGTTCAGTCAGAACTGAAAAAAGCTTCTTGGATGAGAAGTGAAACATCTTCAAGGAAAAACCAAGTCCACTTGCCTTTTGAAAAAGCACCTCAGAGGAAGATCTACCAGCTCAGGTGTTTCGGGATGTGGTGCAAATAGGTGATGGATTGGTGAAAAGGATTGCTTGAGAGGAAACAGAGAAAGGGGACACAGAAGAATCACTCAGGTGAATGACGGGATGGGACCAAAGACATTATGAAATGACCTAGCTGGATTTAAGGCTGATCTGTGTACTCACCAGGAGCTGATTTTACCTGCCTTGTATTTAAATAGCATTTCCTGCCTATGAACATGTAAAAATTGTGCTAAGCCCAAAAGGCATTGCATTCATAATAGCTGTCAGGTTCCATAAACCAAGAAGGACATGCTGAGGTTCCTCTGAGAACTTTCTTTGATTGTTCCTCGCCTATAGACAGAATCTTGCCAAAGTAAAGCAACTACTTGCATTGTTACAGACAGACTCTGGGAACTTCTAAGGAGGAACTGACTTGACCCTCTTCCTCCCAACCAAACGATCTCGACTTCGCTGTCTCCTGATCCTCTGGAATGCAGCCCCTCCCACCTGGGAATCCAGGCAACATTCCACCACATCAACTGAAACAGTGGTGGGATTCAAAAAAAAAGTATTAGCGGTTCTGTGGGCGTGGCTTGGTGGGCATGGCAGGGGAAGGATATTGCAAAATCACCATTCCCTCCCCACTCCTGGGGGAAGGATACTGCAAAATCTCCATTCCCTCCCCACTCCTGGAGGAAGGATACTGCAAAATCTCCATTCCCTCCCCACTCCTGGGGGAAGGATACTGCAAAATTCCCTCCCCACTCCTGGGGGAAAGATACTGCAAAATCTCCATTCCCTCGCTACTCCTGGGGGAAGGATATTGCAAAATCTCCATTCCCTCCCCATTCCTGGGGGAAGGATACTGCAAAATCTCTATCCCCCCACTCCTGGGGGAAGGATACAGCAAAATTCCCTTCCCACTCCTGGGGGAAGGATATTGCAAAATCTCCATTCCCTCCCCACTCCTGGGGAAAGGATACTGCAAAATTCCCTCCCCGCTCCTGGGGGAAGGATACTGCAAAATCTCCATTCCTTCCCCACTACTGGGGGGAGGATACTGCAAAATCTCCATTCCCTCACTACTCCTGGGGGAAGGATACTACAAAATCTTTTCCCTCCCCACTCCAGCGGAAGGATACTGCAAAATCCCCATTCACTCCTCACTCCTGGTGGAAGGATACTCCAAAATCCCTATTCCCACCCCACTCCAGGAGGAAGGATGCTGCAAAATCCTCATTTCCCAACTTACTTGCTTCCCAGCTCCATTCTCCCCTAGAGAAGACCCAGCCAATCAGCCTAGGAGGCAGTGAATAGATGGAGGCAGGGCCAACCAGAGATAGTGTTTGCTGGTTCTGCAAACTACTCAATATTTCCACTACCGGTTTTCCAGAACTGGTCAGAACCGGCTGAATAACACTTCTGAAATGAAACAGTAAATTGTATATATCTTTGCACCTGGGGTCCTCTAGGATATTTTCTCCTTCAGATCTGAGGAGGAGGAATCAAGAAGACCATAGATGGCATGGAAAATAGGAAGTGCACAGAGGATGCCCCACCGGTCCATTGTCTGCCTCCGCAGTGGATAATGGGCCCATCCTGTCCGCTCTTCCCCTGAGCTTCTGCCATGACTCGTTCCAACTTGCAAACGTTCAACTCTGTTTCAAGGCTCCCGTCTTCCACCCTGTGAAAGCTAATATTTTACGAGAGCCTGATTGATCACCCTTCATTTACCAACTGTCACTTAAAATAACTCGGAGAAAATAGGTGTTGTGTGTTTTCATAAAACCAGCTGCAATGACTTACAAATGATTGCCTGGGTGCGAGATAAAAATGAGAGACATTTTGTGGGAGAACAGCTTTCAATGTGTTAACCTTTTTTATGATTATTTATTGCTGGATGTTTACAAGGGGGAGAAATGCAGCCTACTCAGTATGGGAGGGGAGCTCTTTGTTTTCCAGGAGGGAAGATCAAGATCAGAATAACAAAATAAAAGAAAGGGACCATGGAGATCTTTTAGTCCAACTCCCTTAAACAGGAGATCTTAGACCAATTCTTTTCCTCCTCCTTTTCTTCCTTCTTCCTCTTTTTCTTTTCCTTCTCCTTCTTCTCAATTTCATTCTTTTTCTTTTTCCCCTTCTTCCTTTTTTCCTCTTTTTCCCCCCTCCTCCTCTCTTCCTCCTTTTCTTCCTTTTTCCTATTCTTTTCCTTCTTATTCTCCATCTCCTTCTTCTTCCCCTTCTTCTTTTTTCCTTTTTCTTTTTCCGCCTCCTCCTCTTCTTCTCTTCCTCCTCCTTTTTCTTCCTTCTTCCTCTTTTTTGTTTTCCTTCTCCTTCTTCCCATTCTTCTTCTTCCCCTTCTTCCTTTATCCTTCTCCTCCTCCTCTTATTCTTCATTGTTGTTAGTTGCAAAGTAGGGTCTGACCCATCACAGCTCCAAGGATAATGTTCCTCCAGGCCTTCCTGTCCTCTACCATCCTCTGGAGTCCATTGAAGCTCATGCCTACTGCTTCAGTGACTCCATCCAGCCACCTCATTCTCTGCCGTTCCCTTCTTCTTTTGCCCTCAATCGTAACCAGCATGAGGCTCTTCTCCAGGGAGTCCTTTCTTCTCGTTAGGTGGCCAAAGTGTTTGAATTTCCTCTTCAGGATCTGTCCTTATAAAGAGCAGTCAGGGTTGATCTCCTCTAGGACTGACCGGTTGGATGGCCTTGCAGTACAAGGGACTCGCCAGAGTCTTCTCCAGCACCAGAGTTCAAAAGCTTCAATTTTTTGGTGCTCAGCCTTTCTTATGTCTTTCTTAATCTCTTCTTAATAACCCCCAGTGATGGTGTTGGTGTGAATATCAACTAATATAATCCATGGAACTGGTTTATTGCTCTGTTAGGAAATTTCTCCTTAATTCCAAGTTGTTTCTCTCCTTGATTAGTTTTCATCCATTGTTTCTTGTCCTGCCTTCTGGTGCTTTGGAAAATAAATTGACACAAATCCTCTATGTGACAGCCTCTCAAACACTGGAATACTGCTATCATATCCCCCCTACCCCTTCTTTTCTCTAGACTAGACATACCCACTTACTGAACATGTTCTTTATGTTTTTGTCTCCAGGCCTTTAATCATCTTAGTGGCTCTTCTCTGCGCTTTTTTCCCTAAAATCTAACTATTTTTTGTAAGGTGATGACCAAAACTAAAGCCACTGGCTTTGTGGGCCGTATTCCACCTTAGCTAAGCTTTCTCCTTGAGCCTCTCTTGGAGAATTAGATTCTGTTAGTGTCTTCTGGAAGCTACACCAAGGTTAGCTAATCTCCCATACATTTTAATTTCTCTCCTTGACTTGAAGAGGGGGACAAAAATGTCTATGGATATTCTCAGACATCCAGGTCCCAAAGTTGCTTTTTCAAGAGGCAGCTGGACTTTCCTTGCTTCTTCCTTTTGAAGATGTTTTGCTTTCTCATCCAAGAAGCTTCTTCAGCTCTGACAGAATGGTAGGCAGTGGAGGGATTTATATTCCTTGCAAATAGCTGGTCATTTGCATCCTTTTAGAGGATCCTTGAGGCCACTTGGAGGTCTATCTGAGTCCTCAGGGTCACCCGAGTGGTGCAAATGGTTCCTGCAGTCTGCAATTTTTCCTCTGGAAATCCGTTCCTATTTCCACAGGATGTTCATCTCAAATTGTATAGCTAAAAGTCTGTAGAGATTCTCAGTCCTCCAGGTCATAGTTGTCCCAAAGGGGCTTTTTTTTCAGGAGGCAACTGGACTTCCTTGATTTTCTTTGAAGATGTTTCGCTTCTCATCTTCAGCTCAGAGCTGAAGAAGCTTCTTGGATGAGAAGCAAAACGTCTTCAAAGAAAAATCAAAAAGTCCAGTTGCCTCCTGAAAAAAAAGCACCTTTGGTGGGGGGAAAAAATTGCTTTCTAAGAAAGAGTTGAAGGCCTGGCCGCCAGAGGGCACTGTGCCTCCATCTGTCTCCAAGCCTGTGGCCATCCAGAATCAAATGGGCTCAAATAAAATGCAAGCCAATGAAAAACCTGGGAGCATCAGAAATCCACCCTGTAGGGGATCCAGAGTTCTGCTCCTGCTGGGTATAGAAGCCAGCTTACAAACAAACAAACAAACAAACAGAAGCATGTGCCGTTCTGCTGAATCTGCAAATTGCAGAGCCAAAGTTTTGCATTGCATTTTTTCTCAGCCCGTCAAGCCAACTTGGAGGCTGGGGGCTTGAAATCCGTCTTAAGGAAGAGAATTCATTTTTTTCCCCTCCTTGGGTTATCTCAAAAAGTGACAAGGAAGTGGAGGGTGTGGATCTTGACTCACCTGGGCAAGTTGAAGCAAGCAAGAAGTGTCTGCGGAGATCCTCAATCATCCAGGCCCTGGTGGTCTCAAAAGAGCTTTTTTTCCCAAAAGGCAGCTGGACTTTCGTGGTTTTCTTGGTTTTCTTTATGAGCCGTGGTGGCGCAGTGGTTAGAATGCAGTATTGCAGGCTAATTCTGCTGATTTCCGGCAGCCAGAAGTTCAGCAGTTCGGATCTC
Organism: Natrix natrix natrix; assembly: GCA_029891615.1. NCBI lineage: Eukaryota > Metazoa > Chordata > Lepidosauria > Squamata > Natricidae > Natrix > Natrix natrix. The sequence continues at coordinate 1,168,205 of JAKRSK010008640.1, read as the reverse complement.
ACCAGGCTCAAGGTCGACTTAGCCTTCCATCCTTCTGAGGTGGGTCAAATGAGGACCCAGATTGTTGGGGGCCACAGGCTGACTCTGTAAACTGCTTAGAGAGGGCTGGAAAGCACCGTGAAGTGGTATATAAGTCTAAGAGCTATTGCTGTTCTTTGAAAGCATTTTACTTCTCATTCAACATGTTAGAAGCAGAAGGTTTAAAGAAAAAGAGCAAGAAAGTCCAATGGCCTTTTTTAAAAAAGAAAAGTACCTTTTAAAGGAAGCCAGAAGTTACCCAGATTTCAGGAGGGACAGCAGAACTCCCTATCCAGAAGAGTGCAGAGCTAGGAGCAGCCAATATCCTGTGCAGACCCCAGGATGAGGAGGGAGAAGGAAGAGAAGGAGGAGAAGGAGGAAGAGGAGAAGGAGAGGGAGAAGGAGGAGAAGGAGAGGGAGGAGGAGAAAGAGGAGAAGAAGAGGGAGGAGGAGAAGGAGGAGAAGGAGAGGGAGGAGGAGGAGAAGGAGGAGAAGGGGACAAACAGTGAAACCTCTGGTGGTAGAAGAAAGCTATTTCTGGATATTACATCCTTGGGGAAAATATCTGAAAAGTTAGGGTCTTGAATTAATAAAAATCAGGCCATTTATTATAGGAAGGAAGGAAGGAAGGAAGGAAGGAAGGAAGGAAGGAAGGAAGGAAGGAAGGAAGGAAGGAAGGAAGGAAGGAGCGAGCTGGCCTTGGACATGAATACAGCCAGTGAAGACGGTTGAGTGGTGAAAGAGAAGGAGGCAGATATATGGATTTCCACACTTGGGGACATGAAGGGAGGGGGGCACCAATCCCTGTGAAGTTTGATGAGAGGCCCGTAGTCAGATCCAGCTGATCTATTCTGCTTGTGGATGGCTCTTCTCTGGCAATTACACTGTTATCTCTTTCCTAATAATTCCTTTGATGGTGACGCTTCTGTTCATTGGCTTTCCATTCTCACTAGCTGGAGGATTTTCACCCTTGCCTCTCTTTTCCTTTTTCTTTCATACATTCCTTTTATTCTTCACTGCCTCCGTCTGCTTGATTGCTTTTTGTTCTTGGGAGGGCTGTTTTGCCCCTCCCTTCTCCCCAACTAACTCCTCTCTCCCATAGTTTGTTCCCCTTGCAATGACTTTCTTACTCTTTTCTTAGGATTTGGGCTATCTCTGTTTATAAATATGAAAGAGAATCAATGAATTAAACCTTGGCACAAATGAATTACTTTTTGACCCTGTCTGTTGGGAACAGCCTCGTATAATTCAATTCAATTCAATTTATTCGATTTGTTAGCCGCTCCCTCTCCACAAGGGACTCGGGGCGGCGTACAATAAAAGCACATATATAAATACATATACACATACACACACACGGAGGAGGTAACAGTCATAAAATACATACAATAATAATTATTTATTTATTTATTTATTTCTTGGATTTCTAGACCGCCCCCTATTTATTTTATTTATTTATTTATTTTATTATTCATATTTATAGACCGCCCCCTCTCCCGAAAGGGACTCGGGGCGGTGTACAGTCACTAAAATACGTTATAAAATACATACAAAACAGTTAAATAATTAAATACGTAGGTGGAGGAGGTTGCAAGACTGTACATAGAATAATAAATATTAAATATAGTATATAGTGTATTAAAAACTTTTTAAAACCCCAAACCCAATTAAAATGAATAAATCCCCGGGAGGTAAAACTAAGAAAGTGCCAGGCCAGCTGATTGAAATAGGTGAGTCTTTAACTTTTGCCGGAAGGAACGGAGGTCGGTGGTAGTTCGAATGTCAGGGGGGAGGTCATTCCAGAGGGTTGGGCCCATCACAGAGAAGGATCTACTCCTAGGTGTCGCCCGCTGGCATTGACTAGCAGACGGCACCAGGAGGAGCCCCTCTCTGTGTGAGCGGATAGGTCGCAGGGACGTGTGTGGTAGGATGCGATCCTGCAGGTAACTAGGTCCACTGCCATGGAGCGCTTTAAAGATGGTGATCAATACCTTGAAACGCACCCGAAAGGCCACAGGTAGCCAGTGCAGCTCGCGCAGGAGAGGTGTTACGTGGGAGTAACGTGTACTTCCCATAATAACCCGCGCGGCTGCGTTCTGAACTAGCTGCAGTCTCCGGATGCGTCCCAAGGGAAGCCCCATGTAGAGAGCATTGCAGTAGTCCAGGCGAGACGTCACCAGCGCATGAGTGACCGTGCGCAGGGCACTCCGGTCCAGTAGGGGGCGCAATTGGCGCACCAGGCGAACCTGGTGGAACGCCCCCCTTGCCACGGCTGCCACATGGTCCTCCATTGACAGCCGGGCATCAAGGAGGACGCCCAAATTGCGCGCCCGCTCCACAGGGGACAATTGTTCGCCCCCTATGGCCAGCGATGGAGTCAGCTGGCTGAACCGAGGCGCCGGTAACCACAGCCACTCGGTCTTGGAGGGGTTGAGTTTAAGTCTGTTGTCCCCCATCCAGACCCCGACGGCTTCCAAACACCGGGACATCACTTCGACAGCCTCGTTGGGGTGGTTTGGGGTTGAAATATACAGCTGAGTATCATCAGCGTAAAGATGGTACTCAACCCCAAAACCACGGATGATCTCACCCAGCGGCTTCACATATGCGTTGAACAGGAGAGGCGAGAGGACCGACCCCTGTGGCACCCCACAAGTGAGTGGCCTCAGGGACGATCTCTGCCCCCCTGTCAACACACATTGCTTCCGGTCGGAGAGGTAGGAGCCGAACCACCGCAAAACGGTGCCTCCGACTCCCATCCCCTCCAACCGGCGCAATAGGATACCATGGTCGATGGTATCAAAAGCCGCCGAGAGGTCTAATAGGACCAGGATAGAGGAGCAACCCCTATCTCTGGCCCTCCAGAGATCATCGACCAACGCGACCAAGGCTGTCTCAGTGCTGTGCCCGGGTCGGAAGCCGGACTGGCGTGGGTCTAGATAGTCGGATTCGTCTAGGTGTCGCGGGAGCTGCTGCGCCACCACATTCTCGACAACCTTCGCCAGAAAGGGGAGGTTGGAGACTGGACGATAGTTAGCTAGCTCCATTGGGTCGAGCGCAGGCCTCTTGAGCAAGGGTCTCACCACCGCCTCTTTCAAGGCGGTTGGTAAGTATCCCTCACTCAGTGAGGCGCTCACCAGGCCCAGGAGCCAGCCTCGTGTCACCTCCCAGGCTGCCAGTACCAGCCAGGAGGGGCACGGGTCCGTTAAACAAGTGGTGGGTCGCAGCCGTCCACGCAGCCTGTCCAAATCCTCGGGGGCAACAGAGTCAAACTCCTCCCAGAATGGTCCCTCAAGACTCGCTGTTGGCGGCTCGTCTGGTCCACTGACGGAGGTCCACCCGCTCCGGATCTGATCGATTTTGTCCTGAAGATATTCCCCAAACTCCTCTGCTCTACCCTGTAAGGGTGTCTCCCGCGCCCCCTGCGATAAGAGGGAGCGAGTCACCCTAAACAGGGCGGCAGGGCGGTTATCCGCGGACGCAATAAGAGCAGCACAATGTCTACGTTTGGCCGCTCTTATTGCCACAAGGTAAGTCCGCAAATAGGCTCTTACCTGTGTTCGGTCAGATTCGGAGCGCGAGGATCTCCACCTGCTCTCTAGACGTCTCCTGTGGCGCTTCATCACCCTGAGCTCCTCAGTGAACCAAGGAGCCCGGGTGGGTCGATGCCGCAGGAGAGGTCGCAACGGCGCAACCCGGTCCAAGGCCCCAGTCGTCGCCCTATTCCAGGCAGTCACTAGGTCCTCGGAACGGGAGCGGGACAAGGCTACAGGTATTGGCCCAAGCTCCGTCAGGAATCTATCAGATTCCATCAGGTGCCTGGGGCGGTACCAGTTTATAGAGTCTGGTTCCGCCTCCTCGCGGTGGGGGATAGCGCCAGGGAAGTCCAGCCGGAGGGATGAGTGGTCTGACCATGACAGGGGCGTGATAACTAAATCCCCTATTCCCAGATCACTCGTCCACTGTTCAGATACAAAAATGAGGTCCAGTGTGTGGCCCCCTTCGTGAGTGGGGCCCTGCACTAATTGGGTCAGGTCCATGGCCGTCATGGAAGCCATGAACTCCCGAGCCACCTCGGAAGCCGCTCCCGTTGACGGCAAGTTGAAGTCCCCCATGACCAGAAGTCTGGGAGTCTCAACTGCCGTCGCTGAGATTAGCTCGAGGAGCTCGGGCAGGGCTGCTGATGCATAGCGAGGAGCCAAGTATACAATCAGCAAGCCCCACTGCCTCCCTGGGCCCCAACTCACACCAAGGGACTCACACCCGGGTATCTGAGGAACAGTGAACTCCCTCGGCTCTAAACATTCCCGCATAACCACCGCCACCCCACCACCCTTACCCAGGGCCCGAGGCTGATGGAATGCTCGAAAACCCGGTGGGCACATTTCCACGAGGGGTAAACCACCTTCGTGGCCCAACCAGGTCTCCGTTATCCCTGCAAGGTCTAGCTCCCCCTCTGAGATCAACTCATTAATGAGGGGGGCCTTGTTGATGACAGACCTTGCGTTGCAAAGCATCAGCCGCAGGCCCTGGCTCTGTAGCACCTGTCCACCTAGGCTGCAGGGGTTGGTACAAGCGACCGGGCGTAACCAGCAGCCACGGTCTCCCAACCGACCTTGGGATCTTATCCTGTCCTCGCATCCCCTCCTCCCCGCGACCGTTGTAATAGGACAACCCTCTGCTATCGTGACCTTTATATTCCCCCCCTCCACCGCATCCCCGTCCTTCCTGGACTCACCCGTCTGTCCGGCTCTGGCCGTCCTCCCGGTCTGATTAACCCTCCCCCCCACCCTGGGACCCCCTAAAAACAGTATAAAACATTTTACTAAAAAGCCCCTCAGCTTCCTCTTCTTCCACCTCTCGGGGTTCACGAACCCGTCATCAAGGCTGGCCCTTGAGAGAGCCAAGGGCCATACCTGCGAGAGAGGGGCCTCCCCGCAGGCGAAACAGGTCTGTCCTCAAGTAAATTGGTAGGTTGTTGACCATCCCGATAAGGTAGGGTGCAGATGATATAAAAGTTAATAGTTGAAAACCAGTGGGCTAGAGTCTCAATGGAGGGCAGAAGATTTTTTTCAATGTCCAGGTGGTACTCAGAACTTGGAGAGAAAGGGGGGGAGAGCAAGCCATGATTAGATGTCCCAGATGGTAGGGGGAAAGGCGAAGATGGTAAATGGTAAATGGTGGTAAAGGATAGATGATAGTTCCATTCATCTGTTCCATGGTGGATGTAGCCCCCCCGATGGAAGGGGGGGGGATTCTTGGCCCAGCTGCTTGGCTCTCAATGTTAGTCTGCTCGAGCCAGCAGGGGCCCGGGAGGGGGGGGAGAGGGAGTAGCCAGAGACAAACAGCCAGTGTCACTGGTCATGGTGGCCAATTAGATTAATTGGCAAGCTCCTCGGGCACTCTTCCTTCCATCACTTTTCGCAGGGGTGTCAAACTCAATGCCTGCGGGCTGGATCTGGCATCTTGGGGTGCTTAACTCTGGCCCACCTGGCCCGCCTGGAAATAGCAAAGGACCAGCCTCTGATGCTTCTGGAAGCCAAAATGGGGTATGCGGGGGGGGGGGCACATGGGACCTATTTTGGCCAGCAGAGTGTTGCAGGAGGCCATCCAGGCTGAAAACAGGCTGCAGGAGGACCGCACGTGGTCCCCCCTGCATCCCATTTTGGCCAGGAGGATGCTGCAGGAGACATCCATCCTGTCTCCCCCTCACACACAAGCCGGGACATGGAGGAGAACTACAATGTTGATCTGGCCTTCGAAGAAATCCAGTTTGACCCCCCTGGCCTAGAAATAAGGAGGAACTTTCTGAAAGTGAGAACAAACAACCCATGGAACAAAAGTTGCCTTCAGAAATTGTGGGAGCTTCATCACTGGAGGCTTTCAAGAAGAGACTGGACTGCCATCTGTCAGAAATGGTGTAGGGTCTCCTGCTTGGGCTGGGAGTTGGATTAGATGACCTACCAGGTCTCTTCCAACTCTATTAATCTGTTAACCAGGAAAATGGTTTCTGCCAGGTCCAGTTCGGTGTAGACATCCACCACTACCAAAGGCCAAAGTTTTCCTTGACCACTTTAGCTTGAGTACCTTCAAATTATATTTATTTGGTGCCTTTTGGGACATCCACTCAAATATAATTGCCTTGACTCTCGTGCTCCTTTCCTTTGCCTTGGGTTGAAACTGATATTTGATTATGTGTTGCTCTGTGTGGTTGTTAGGCAGGGGAGCTCTTTATGCAAATTAATAAATGAAGGGATAAATGAATAATGAAGGGATAAATTAGAAATACCCAAACATGAAACTGGGCCCTTAAAGGTCAGGTCGTTTCTATTAGAAGAAGAAAGACAAAGAACTGAGTTGGACAAAGGACATTCTTTGCTTTCTTGTGATCTTCAAATAATGCGACTCGGGACCCAATGATTTAGTTCAATTTGGGATAGACGAGTAAGTCCCACCAAAGCCAGTGAAGTTTCCATCTAGAGCAGTGATGGCAAACGTTTTTCACCTTGGGTTCCAAAAGTCCCATGCGCGTGCTTTCGCTGACCAGTGGTGGGTTGCAGGTGGTACACTCTGGTAAGGGGGTATCAGTGCCTTCCTGGAGCACCGGGTACCGTTCCGGTATGGTGCTCTGGAGGGCCCCGTCCGCCCGTCGTCCTTACCTGTCTTTAAACTCTTCATTGCTTCCATGCACAGCATGTACACCTGCCTGTGCAATGTTCTGCTGAGCAGCTGGAGCGTCGTGGAGGCTCGCGGAGGCATTGATGGAGGGTAGGATGCGTGTATGCACTGCACAGGTTCACGTGGAGGAGGCCGGGCCCCGTTGCACTGTAGCGGTTGCAATGGGATCCGGAACCCACCACTGTCACATCTATGCCTACATTAATAATTTAATCAACCCCCCTTGCCATGCCCTCTGCAGATAGACACATGACCCTCCCCTCCCCAATGTCCCATGCATGCATGCATGGCTTTTTTGGAGCCCAGGGAGGGCAAAAACAGCCTCTCCCACCCCTGGAGACTTGAAATGGCCCATTTACGACTTCGAGTGGGCCCAGTAGGTGTGTTTTTCACCCTCCCCAGGCTTCAGAGGTTTTCTAGGACCCTGGGGAGGGGGAAAATGGCCTCCTCCTCCCCCCTGGAGTCTCTCCAGAGGCTGAAAATGGCCTCCCAGAGCCTCCGCGCAAGCCCTGTACTGATCTGGCATCACATGGAGACTCCTGGGAAGGGAAGGGCAGCATGGGCGGTCCAGCTGAAAATCAGCTGGTCAGCATGCACATGTGCATTCGAGCTGTTATGGCTCCGTGTGCCATGCGTGCATCTTTGAAAACGTTCTGCTTCTCATTCAACAAGCTTCTCCTGTGTCTTCTTCAGAACCTGAAGATGCTTCTCATTTCAGAAGCGGGACATTTTCAAAGAAAAATGGCCAGTTGCCTTTTGGGAAAAGAACTTTTGGAACAACTGTGATGTGGGTGATTCAAACTCTCCATAGACAGTTCTTCCTTCTTAATGTGGGCCAGGAAAAAATCCCAAGCATCCCTTGGGCTGAAATAGGGTGCCAGAAAGTGGGCGTCAGGCTCTGTTTCACTATTTGCTTTCGGCTGCCATTGAAATAGGGAGGGGGGGTGGTATTTGGGAGGGGAAGTTTAAGTACAGGAGAGATTGTAAAAAGGGAGTTTTGGTCTCACCGTCTACTGCGCATGCTGGAGATTAGTGCTTGGTGTCAGTCAAGGCCAACCATCCTGCATATCAACCTGATGATGCTCCTTGAAGATGGAACTCACATGACGCCTAAGGGATTTGCAGATTGGACACTGGGATGAGGGTTACCAGGGGAGGGGGTTTGGTCACATATTGATATGTATGATTTCGCGCGCTTTTGCCTCAGATCTTGCTTTGCTTAGCTGCTATCTTTTCACAACCAGTAAAAAGTACTCTTAATTCTGCAAAATGGAGTTAAGGGGTTTCTTTCTTGGCTGCTGAGGGAATCTGGCTTGACATTGGGACTACCTGCCTGCCAGTTTGTTATTTTTACCAATTTTTGTTTTGCACTAAAGGATGCTCTTTCAACCAAGAGCCTAAGTTGTGTCTAGCAGATAAAATCAGATGTTTGTGTCGGTGACAGAGTGGCACCTGAAGAGGCTAGGCTGATGATCCGGAGAGATACGGGACTGAACCAAGCCAGAAGTGGGAACAAATTGAATGTAGATCAATTTTTGAGTAGGAGGTAAAATGTTCTCTGGATGTCACTTGCTGTGAAAAGCATGAGCTGAATTTGAGCCAGCAATGATAAAAACGGATGCTGAAGGGAAATAAATACGAGTGGCCAAGATCAATGTAGAAATGTGCCTTCCCCATAATAAGGACTTATTCAGATATTACCGGCATTCTTCATCTAAGACATTTTAGAGGAAGCAGGTGATGTGTCTTAGATTAGACTGAAATGACCTCCCTCCCTCATTTGCAAGGGAGAGAAGATCCCGTTGTATTGAGAGAAGGTTAGACTTCACAGACTAGCAGAGAGTTGGAAAGGACCTTGGAGGTCTTCTAGTCCAACCCACTGCTCAAGTAAGAGACCCTATAGCATTCCAGACAAATGGCTGTCCAATCCCTTCCTGAAAACCTCCAGTGATGATGAGGCATTCACAACTTCTGGAGGTAAATTCCATTCCACTGATTAATTGTTCTTACTGTCAGGAAATTTCTCCTTAGTTGTAGGTTGCATCTTTTTTACATTGTGGCAACCAAAACTGAATGCAGTATTCCAAGCGTGGCCTTACCAAGGCCTTAGAAAGTGGTATTAACACTTCATGCGATCTTGATTCTATCCCTCTGTTGATGCAGCCTAGGATTGCATTGGCCTTTTTGGCTGCTGCTCATGTTTAAGGGATTTTCCACTGGGACTCCAAAGTCCCTGCTGCAGTTACCACTACTGACCACCTATTCTATACTAGTGCATTTGGTTTTTCTTGCCTAAATGTAGAACCTTACTTTATTCACCTCTGAATTTCATTTTGTTAGATAGGGCCCAGGATTCAAGTCTGCCAAGATCCTTCTGTACCTTAAGCCTGTCTTCTGGAGTGTTGGCTATTCCTGCCAGCTTGGGGAGAGGCAGAAGTCTATCCTCTGCTTCAATACATCCATCAGCAGAAGCCAACTACTTTCTAAACTCATTGTTCCATTGTCCAATTAGTTGGATCACTGGGCTGCTTTTTCTGCCTACCCTTCAGCTGACGTCTCTTTCTCTGTCACTCAAGGCCATTATTAGTCCGTGTCTTGAGCAGTGGGACAGTCAAGAAGAGGTCTTGAACTTGCTGTATGACACCCCTTCAAGCAACTGAAAAGCGTTACTGAGGTCATTCCTCAGTTGTCCCTTCCCGAGGGTAAACGCACACAGTTTCTTCCTCTTGAATCAGAAACAGCATTCAAAGTAGAATCTAACCAAGGCAGATTTATACATAAAAGTACCTTGAGATATCCAAATAAAACAGAATATCAGAGTTGGAATGGATCGTGATTGATCAGGAGATCCTGATCAATGCAATGCTAAGTTGCATTAACAGAGGGATACGCACACACTTATGTAATCATTCTAAAATCAATATTTAAAGCAGATTAGAGAGGTAAACAGGAGCATATGTATATAGTTTCAATGTCTCAGACTTCATTTGAACACCTGCTGCGCAATTCCCTGACATTAATTAAAAAAAATATTAAAATTTTATTTCTTGATTAAATTAAATTATAACTAAATGCTTTCATCTGCTGATCCAGGATTCTGGAAGGCAGTGGTTGGTTGCAGGTGATACGCCCCGGTACGGCTGTACTGGAGCCTGCCCGGAGCAGCGGATACCGTTCCGGTACGGTGCTCCAGAGGCCCCCCACCCTCCCGAGCTCCTTACCGGTCTTTTAGGTCTTTGGGGCATCTGCGCATGTGTATGGCGCATACAGTATCTGCGCGATGCTCCGCTGAGCAGCTGGAGCATTGTGGAGGCTCACGGAAGCGGTAAGACGCATGCGTGCACATCCATGTGGAAAACACCGGGCCCATTCCAGCCGTATAGGTTGGAACTGGATCCGGAACCCACCACTGCTGGAAGGAAATAGGTCAATAACCTCAAACAACACCCTTTCAGGTGTATTTGGAATTCAACCTAGTAACCGTCTCCCAAGGCAACGGTTATGTTGTGACTGGAATCTGCTGACTCACTTAAAGCCCCTTTCATCATCCACCATTACTCAGGTGACACAGCATGTGTTTTATCCCTCAAAATCGAGACAATTGTTTTTGTATCTCCCCCCCTTCCCCCTGTGGATTGTTTCCAGTGCAATCTGGTTTGTTTGTTTTGGTGAGATGTGGAAAAATGCCATCAATTGCCTTCATTTGTCATCGCAGTCCTGAGACAATGGAACCAATTGCTTCACTAAGTGCATCCGTGTTTGGGTTGTTTAGACAGAGGGGGAAAATCTCCTTTCTCGCGGGAAAGCAAATGGAGAGGTAATGGTGCAGAATAAAGTGGCAAAGAGTAAACAAAGATGGCATCGTCAGAAGATCAGCTGGTTCCGGTGAATCACCCATTCATTTGGAGAAGTCAATAAGAAGGAACCCAAACAATGACTAAGGAGAAACACAGAACATAGAATAATAGCCTTGGAAGAGACCTTAGAAGTCTTTTCGTCCAACTCCCTGCTCAAGCAGGAGACCATGTACCATGCTAGACAAATGGTTGTCCAATCTCTTCTTGAAATCTTCCAAGTGACGAAACATCCACAACTTCTGGAGACAAGTCATTACACTAGTTAATTGTTCTCACTGCCAGGAAATGCCTCCTTAATTCTAGGTTGGATCTCTCCTTGATAGGTTTCCATCCATTGCTTCTTGTCATGTCTTTGGAGAATAGGTTGACCCCAGTGGTGTGATTCAATTGGTCTAACAACCAGTTCGCTGAGTGCAAGCTTCGATGGAGACCATATAAGGAATAAAATATATTTTGATGTAAACCTTCCCTAGATGAGTTCAAATCACCAGGATCGGATGGATTACATCCCAAGGTTCTGAAGGAACTGGCAGAAAAGATCTGAACAATATCTTTCAAAGATCCTGGAGCACTGGGAACTGCCAGAGGACTAGAAAAGAGCTGATGTGGTTCCCATCTTCAAAAAGGGGAAAAAAACAGATCCAGGAAACTAGCAGACCTATCAGCCTGACCTCAATACCAGGAAATATTCTTGAAAAGACAATCAAGCAACGAATTAGCGAACACCTAGAAGCAAACAAAGTAATAGCCAAAAGCCAACATGGGTTTGTCAAAAATAGATCATGCCAGACTAATCTTATTGCATTCTTTGATAATGTGACAAAATTAGTGGACCAGAGGAATGCCGTTGATATAGTTTACTTGGACTTCAGTAAGGAATTTGATAAGATAGACCATAACCTACTACTGGATAAAGTAGAAGAATGTGGATTAGACAGCATCACCACCAGATGGATTCGTAACTGGCTGACCAACCGCACTCAACGTGTAGTCCTCAATGGAACTGCATCTACGTGGAGGGAAGTATGCAGTGGAGTACCCCAAGGCTCTGTTTTAGGCCCAGTACTTCTTCAACATCTTCATCAATGATTTGGATGAGGGAATAAATGGGGAACTCATCAAATCTGCAGATGACACCAAGCTGGCAGGAATAGCCAACAGTCCAAAAGATAGGCTCAGAAAAATCTTGACAGACTTCAACATTGGGCACTATCTAATAAAATGAAATTCAATGGTAAGAAGAGTAAGGTTCTACATTTAGGCAAGAAAAACGAGAATGCACAGGTACAGTATAGGTGGTACCTTCCTCAATAGTAGTAACTGTGAGAGGGATCTTGGAGTCCTAGTGGACAACCATTTAAATAGGAGCCAGCAGTGTGCAGCAGCTGCCAAAAAAGCCAACACAGTTCTAGGCTGCATAAACAGAGGGATAGAATCAAGATCAGGTGAAGTGTTAATACCACTTTATAATGCCTTGGTAAGGCCACACTTGGAATACTGCATTCAGTTCTGGTCGCCACGATGTAGAAAAGATGTGGAGACTCTAGAAAGAGTGCAGAGAAGAGCAACAAAGATGATTAGGGGACTGGAGACTAAAACATATGAAGAACGGTTGCAGGAACTGGGTATGTTCAGCTTAAGAGAAAGAAGGACTAGGGGAGACATGATAGCAGTCTTCCAATATCTCAGGGGTTGCCACAAAGAAGAGGGAGTCAAACTATTCTCCAAAGCACCTGAGGGCAGGACAAGAAGCAATGGGTGGAAACTAATCAAGGAGAGAAGCAACTTAGAACTAAGGAGAAATTTCCTGACAGTGAGAACAATTAATCAGTGGAACAGCTTGCCTCCAGAAGTTGTGAATGTCCCAACACTGGAAGTTTTTAAGAAGATGTTGGATAGCCATTTGTCTGAAACGGTATAGGGTTTTCTGCCTAAGCAGGGGATTGGACTAGAAGACCTCCAAGGTCCCTTTCAGTTCTGTTATTCTATTCTATTCTATTCTATTCTATTCTATTCTATTCTATTCTATTCTATTCTATTCTATTCTATTCTATTCTATTCTATTCTATTCCATTCCATTCCATTCCATTCCATTCCATTCTCTCTTTTATCTTTAGTGAGAACACTGATGCCTATGAAAACAGCCCATGCAAGAGCGTTCTCCAATCCTTTGTGTTCTAAAGAGCTAAGGAGGATGTAAATGGACTTCTTCAACGCAAGCAGCTCTGACAAGCAAGACACACTTCAGCATAAATGCCCTTTTATTTCTCTTTATCTCTGCTAAGCACTGTGTTATTTTCTTCACCTCTTGTATGAATTTAGCCCACTTACAAAGCGTCGTTCCCCATTTATATAAGCCCATTTCAAGGAAGAAGGTAGGCGGGGTAACAGAGAGCCGATGCAGGAGTTCCATTGAGCTCCCTGTCTTTGTACACAAGAGGTTGTTCCTTTCTATGGGGAAAGGTAGTTTTTGAACCTTGTGGGAACAGCACGCAGCTGCTTATATAAGCGCACTTCTTGGAGGGGAGCCACAGATGCGTCATCCAGACTTCCCATCCTTTCTGCCGGGGCCTTGCTGTGAATTCAGAGGCAGCCTTCAGTGGGCTGGGATAGGTAGAACTTCCAAAGCTGAAATCTACCATTTTAGCCACACATTTAATTTCCTGCTCAGTGCAGAAGGAATAACGGAATAATAGAATAACAGAGATGGATGGGACCTTGGAGGTCTTCTAGACCAACCCCTGCTCAAGCAGGGGACCCAACACCATTCCAGACTAATGGCTGTCCAATCTCTCCTTGAAAACCTCCAGTAATGGAACACCCAACAACTTCTGGAAGCAAGTTATGTTCCATTGCTTAATTGTTCTTACTGTCGGGAAATTTCTCCTTACTTTGAGATTGCTTCTCTCCTTGGCAAGCTTCCATCCATTATTCTGCCTTCAGGTGCTTTGGAGAATAGCTTGAGCCACTCTTCTTTGTGGCATCGACTGAGATATTGGAACACTCCTTTGTTACCCCTAGTCCTTCTTTTCATTAAACTAGTCATACCCAATTCCAGCCACTGTTCTTTATACATTTTAGTCTTCAGTCCCTTAATCATCCTGGTTGCTCTTCTCTGCACTCTTTCTAGAGTCTCAACATTTTTTTTAATATAGTGGCAACCAAAAATGGATGCAGTATTCCAAATGGGGTCTTCCCAAGGTGTTATATGAGCCACGGTACTGCACTGGTTAGAGTGCAGCACCGCAGGCTACTTCTGCTGATCACCGGCTGCCAGCAGTTTGGCAGTTCGAATCTCACCAGGCTCTAGGTTGATTCAGCCTCCCATCCTTCTGAGGTGGATAAAAGGAGGATTCAGATTGTTGGGGGCAAGAGGCTGGCTCTGTAAACCACTTAGAGAGGGCTGGGAAGCACTCTAAAGCAGTATATAAGTCTAAGTGCTTATTGCTATTCCTATAGAGTGGTTTTAACACTTTGTGTGGTCTTGATTCATCCCTCTGTTAATGCAGCCTAGGCTGCTGCCACACACTGCTGGGTTATATTTAAGGGATTGCCCACTAGGACTCCAAGGTCTCTCTTGCAGTTACTACTACTGACCACCTATTCTATACTTGTGCATTTGGTTTTTCTTGCCTAAATGTAGAACCTTACTTTATTCAGCGCTGAATTTCATTTTGTTAGATAGGGCCCAGTATTCAATTCTGCCAAGATCCTTCTGTACCTTAAGCCTGTCTTCTGGAGTGTTGGCTATTCCTGCCAGCTTGGGGAGAGGTAGAAGTCCATCCTCTGCTTCAACACATCCACCAGCAATAGCCAACTACTTTCTAAGCTCATTGTTCCATTGTCCAATTAGTTGGATCATTGGGCTGCTTTTTCTGCCTACCCTTCAGCTGACGTCTCTTTCTCTGTCACTCAAGGCCATTATTAGTCCGTGTCTTGAGCAGTGGGACAGTCAAGAAGAGGTCTTGAACTTGCTGTATGACACCCCTTCAAGCAACTGAAAAGCGTTACTGAGGTCATTCCTCAGTTGTCCCTTCCTGAGGGTAAACACACAAAGTTTCTTTTTTCTCTCCTGATTTCTAGTGCTATTGTGGGCTTCATTGTGCCTTTTCCAGGTTCCCTGAATTCTCTTGAATCACAAACAGCGTTCAAAGTAGAATCTAACCAAGGCAGATTTATGCATAAAAATAGCTTGAGATACCCAAATAGCACAGAAGAATAGAGTGGAAAGTCTTCAACTCCAAACCTTGATTGACCAAAGCAATGGGTGGAAATTAATCAAGAAGAGAAGCAATGTTGAGACTCTAGAAAGAGTGCAGAGAAGAACAACATAGATGATTACGGGACTGGAGGCTAAAATATATCATGAAGAACGGTTGCAGGAACTGGGTGTGTCTAGTTTAATGAAAAAAAGGACTAGGGGAGACATGATAGCAGTCTTCCAATATCTCAGGGGCTGCCACAAAGAAGAGGGAGTCAAACTATTCCCCAAAGCACCCGAGGGAAGAACAAGAAGCAGTGGGTGGAAACTAATCAAGAAGAGAAGCAATTGAGAACTAAGGAGAAATTTCCTGACAGTTTGAACAATTAACCATTGGAACAACTTGCCTTCAGAAGTTGTGAATGCTCCAAAACTGGAAGTTTTAAAGAAGAGATTGGACAAGCATTTGCCTGAAGTGGTGCAGGGTTTCCTGCCTAGGCAGGGGGCTGGACTAGAAGACCTCTAAAGTTCCTTCCAACTCTGTTATTCTATTCTATTCTATTCTATTCTATTCTATTCCAGTGGTGGGCAACCTTTTTTTTCAACTGAGCCAAATCTCGCCAAAACCACGATTGAAATTTATTTTGAGAGCCGCATTTTTAAAACCGAAAATACATAGGATGGTACACTGTTTTTAGTTTCAATAAGTTTTTATTGAGAATATTCTGCATGCAAGTATCCACATAGGTCGGGAGGATACAAATAACACAACTAATAAAACAAAAACTTTAGAACGATATTATTTATCGATAACGTTAAATTCCGTAAAATTTGCCTTACAATGTAGAGAAAATTACATCCTGACAATGACTGACAAAGTCACAACCACTAATGTGAACATTGGCCTTGCATTTCCTTGGATAGTTTGAGTAAGTCAGGTTTGTATGTTGTTGTTTTTCATTTCATCTCTCTCTCCCACTTTCTTTCTTTTTTTCTTTTTCTCTCTCTCTCTCTCTCTCTGGCTCTTTGACTCTCTCTCCCTCCCTCTGTCTCCCTCTGTCATTTTCTCTGGGTGTCTATTTGTCTGTCTGTCTCTGTATCTCTGTCTCTCTCTCCTCCTTCCCCCATCTCTGTCACTCTGTGTGTGTGTGTGTGTGGGTCTGTCTGTCTCTCACTCACTCTGTGTGTGTGTGTGTGTGTCTCTGTCTCTCCCTCTGTCTCTCTTCCCTCCCTTCCTCTCTCTCTGTCACTCTGTGTATGTGGATGTGTCTGTCTCTCACTCATTCACTTAATCACTCACTCTGTGTGTGTCTCTCTGTCTGTCTATCTTTCTCTCCCTCCCTCCCCCTCTCTGTCTCTCAGCGTGGAGGAGCGGCGAGATTCTGCGCGGCTAGCGATGATTCCGGAGGCCATCAGTGGGGGGGGCAGGGTCTCCCCTCGCGTTCCTCATCTTCCCGGATGGCCCCTGGAATCATCGCTCGCCACGCAGAATCTCGCCGCTGCTCCACGCCGTGGAAAACAAGCGCGTGCGCACAGCTCGGAAAATTACAGCCTGGGAGACTTCTCACTCGGCTTTTGCAGAAGCTTCCCTCCGAAGCGCGGCTCCCCTCCCTCCTCTCGGGCTTCGGAGGGAAGCTTCTGCAAAAGCCGAGTGAGAAGTCTCCCAGGCTGTAATTTTCCGAGCTGTGCGCACGCGCCTGTTTTCCACGGCGTGGAGCAGCGGCGAGATTCTGCGTGGCGAGCGATGATTCCAGGGGCCATCCGGGAAGATGAGGAACGCGAGGGGAGACCCTGCCCCCCCACTGATGGCCCCCGGAATCATCGCTCACCGCGCAGAATCTCACCGCTGCTCCACGCTGTGGAAAACAGGCGCGCGCGTACAGCTCGGCAAATTACAGCCTGGGAGACTTGTCACTCGGCTTTTGCAGAAGCTTCCCTCCGAAGCCCGAGAGGAGGGAGCGGAGTGGGCGCCCGGCACACTGAAGAGCCGCATTAAAATGTGTAAAGAGCCGCATTTGGCTCGCGAGCCGCGGCTTGCCGACCACTGTTCTATTCTATCTATTCTATATTCTATTCTATTCTATTCTATTCTATTCTATTCTATTCTATTCTATTCTGGATAAATGGTTTCCAATCTCTTCGTGACAACTTCCAGTGATGAAGCACCCACAACCTCTGGAGGCAAGTCCTTCCACTGATCAATTTCTCTCACTGTCAGGAAATTTCTCATTTCTAGGTTGAATCTCTCCATGATGAGCTTCCATCCATTACTTCTTGTCTCAGGTGCATTGGAAAATATAGGTCGACCCCCTGTTGGAGTCCAAAAGTTCTTAAACTCACCAATTCTAACCTTAACTTCCACTATTGCACATCATTACTAGCGATACTGTATGTGTAGTCTGAATTCCCAGGAGAGAGGGGCTACATCCAGGGGCAAAGTTTGAAAAGTTTGGTCAGCAGAAGGACAATTAAAACAGCTTCTCCTTAGCTATTCCCAGAGTATTTCTATAGTTGCTTTAGTCTGGCAAGATTCTTTCAATCGGTGAAACAATAAAGTAAACTATGTTTAAGTCACTCCATGTGATTCCTAAGACCTGACAATATGCTAAAGAACAATAGGAATGTGAAAGTGGTCAGGATGGGCGTGATGTTTCAGACTAAAAACTGGAATTGGTAGTTACGGTATTTTTCGGAGTATAAGACACTCTGAAGTATAAGATGCAACTAGCTTTTTGGGAGGAAAACAAGAAAAAAAATTCTACCTCTGCCTTTGCCTCCCAGCAATTTGCCTCCTTGCAGCAAATAGCAATCAGTCTGTTTCAGTTTCAGTTTCATGATTAGTACAAGGGAAAAAAATTGCCTCTGCCCTCCAGCAATTTGCCTACTTGTAGCAAAGCATGTTACGGTTTCAATCAGCACAACCTGATTGGCACAAGCAGCTGATGGTTGGTTGGATCGCCCCCCCGATGATCAGCTGTTTCAGGCTACAGGTATTGCAATAGCCTATTGCTGCCTCTGTGCACCTCATTTTCAGCCCCCTCATGCCCCTTTTTGGCCTCTGCATACTCCACTTTCCACCCATTCCGGGTGGTGGAGATCAGAATGGGTGGAAAATGGGATGCGCGGAGGCTGAAAACAGGGTGCATGGAGGCAACAATAGGCAATGGCAATCCCTGCAGCCTGAAACAGCTGATGGTCAGGAGGCTGATCCAACCAACAATCAGCTACTTGTGCTAATCAAGCACTGCTGAAGCTGAAACTGAAACAGGCTGTTTGCTGTTTGCTGCAAGGAGACCAATTGCTGGGAGGCAGAGGCCAAAGGGCGGGGGTCAACGGGTGTGTGGGACTATATTTGGTGTATAAAACGCACCCAAATTTTCACCCTCTTTTAGGGGAGGGAGTGCATATTATACTGAATAATATGGTATATAAATATTTGGTCTTTCTTTTCACTGTTGCTTTGTGGGAAATTGAAGAGCACCGGAAGGGTCACCTTGGCTGTCGTTAATTATTGCGGAAATGATCCCATAAGATAGTGAGGGAAAAGCTTCCTCCCTCGTTTCAAGATAGCTTGTTGGTGAACTTCCCGGAAGAAATGTCTTGACATTGAGAACAATTAATCAGTAGAACAGAAATTGCCTCCAGAAGTTGTGAATGCCCCAACACTGGAAGTTTTTAAGAAGATGTTGGATAGCCATTTGTCTGAAGTAGTGTAGGGTTTCCTGCCTAGGCAGAGGGTTGGACTAGAAGACCTCCAAGGTCCCTTCCAACTCTGTTATTCTGAAAAATCAGGGTATCTCATTGGGACATGAGATAGATGGAGTCTACCACATTCTTTGATGGTCTGACTTCCTTTTGTTGCTAACTCTTCCAAATATAATTGCTTAATTGCTACACGTTAACTGGGACCGATATGTACATCTCAAGTTATTGGTTTATTTTATAAGAAATGGTATAGGATGCTGTGAGAACAAGGATGGTCAAAAAAAGCTATCAAGTTAGGACTGAAACGCTGCTAGGTTGTTTTTTTTTAAATGTATGTGGTATATTTGTGAACCACATAAAACTTGGTTGAAATTTCTCTTGTACCTTTCGTTCCCAAGTTGAGTCTTTTGACTATACCCAAGTGAACACCCCTAGAGAAAACTCAGTCCTATGTTTTCAAATGCATAACTAGATCCCCCATAAAAATTAGGAATCCCAGTCCTAACAAAACCAACAATTGTCCAACAATTTTGAAAGGAAAAATCCATCTTTCTATCAAGAGCCCAAAGAAACTGAACTGAAGGCGGATACATGAATCAAAATGGAGTCCGTGTCAATTTGCATTAAGTGTCTCTAAGCTGCCCTATGCATGAGTCACCCAGGACAAAGAAAGGCAGAAAATTACATGCTGAAATATGAATCACTTGTAGCAAACAGGGGTGAAAGGACAGAGCTAAGGGGAAAGCTGGGGGAGGAAGATTGCCAATTATGGGCTCAACCAAAGTTTCTACAATATCTAAGGTGTTCGTTCCAAGATTTGTGTCAACTTGTAAAGCGTTACCATGACGATTATCAAGTTGACATTGGAGGGAGGATTCCATGCCTACTTTCAGCAAGAGTCGGATCTCATATTTCTACAAACTCGTTGGTGGATATGATTTATGACACAGACTGAGGGAGGGGAGAGATAGGGGTAAAGTGCAAAGACCATTAACCAGAAATCAGTTTCGGCTCCACAGAGGAACATGCTAAAATGTTGATCCTAATAAATGACTGGATTTCTTTTGAACTTTGTTTCGATGCTCGCAAATTAATTAGGTCAGCTTATGGAAACTTCACAATTTGAGGTGCTGCCAGAAGGAAGAAGGGGTCAGCCTTTTCTCCAAAGCACCTAAAGACATAACAAGAAGCAATGGGTGGAAACTAATCAAGGAGAGAAGCAACCTAGAACTGAGGAGAAATTTCCTGACAGTTAGAACAATTAATCAGTGGGATGGTTTGCTTTCAGAAGTTTTGGATGCTATCTCTATTGTCTTCCTTTGATATTCTAGGTCAGGTTTAGGTTTATTGGATTTATATGCCGCCCTTCTCCCAAAGAACTCAGGGCGGTGTACAACAGAAAAACACAAAAGTTAAAAGAAAGATTAAATAGAATATCCAAAAACCCCAATAGACATTTACAATGAGATTTAAAAATTAAATTAAAATTAACAATTAAAATTAATAATTTATTTTATTCAGGCCAGGCCAGCTTGCTGGAAAAGCCAACTTTTTAGGGCGCGTCGGAAGGACCGGAGGTTGGGGATTATGCAAAGCTCTGGGGGCAGCTCATTCCAGAGGGAAGGCACTCCCACAGAGAAGGCTCTCCCCCTGGGGGTCGCCAGCCGACACTGCCTGGCCGACGGCACCCTGAGGAGGCCAACTCTGTGGGATCGTACTGGACGGTGGGAGGCTACTGGTGGCAGTAGATGGTCTCGCAGGTACCCTGGGCCTAAGCCATGGAGCGCTTTAAAGATCATAATTAACACCTTGAATCGCACCCGGAAAACAACCGGCAACCAGTGCAGGCCACCTAAAAGGGGTGTAACATGGGAACATCTAGGTACCCCCATGACAACCAACGTGGCCGCATTCTGGACCAGCTGAAGCCTCTGGGTGCTCTTCAAGGGCAGCCCCATGTAGAGAGCGTTACAGTAGTCCAGGCGAGAAAGGACGAGGGCATGAGTGACTGTGCACAGGGCATTCTGATCCAGGAAGGGGCGCAACTGGCGTACCAGGCGAACCTGGTAAAAGGCCCCCCTGGTCACGGCCATCAGGTGTTCATCTAAACTAAGCCACGTATCCAGGAGGACTCCCAGGTTGCGAGCCTTCTCTGAGGGGGCTAAAATTTCTCCCCCTATCACCAAAGATGGAACAAGATGCACAAATCAGGATGATGGGAACCACAGCCACTCAGTCTTGGAGGGATTGAGCTTGAGCCTTCTCCCAGTATTGTCTTTTCAAATCTTTTTGGGCCATTGTGGACATTTAATCTCGCCTGCAGGAAATTGATTTTGTTGCTGTGATGCTTCTCTTCCCTCATGCTCACCCCAGGAATACTTCAGAAACGCAGGAACAAATATCACACTGGGCTCATATTACCACGTGTGGTGGACTTGCACTGAAGCCAAAAGATACTGGACTAAAATTCACATGTGGTTGGAGAAAATGATACACAAACACATAGACCTTAAACCAAAGATTTTTTTTTATTGGGAATCATACCAGAAACTTACAATAAAGACTTGAAATATCTGATTGCAAACGTTTTAACAGCAGCTCAAATTGTATTTGCAAAAAAACTGGAAAAATGAAAACAATACCAAAACAGGAGGAAGTTATTCGAAAGATAATGGAGTGTGCTGAAATGAGTAAATTGACATTTGAAATTAGAGAACAAGAAGATGAGCAATTTTATAAGATATGGGATTTGTTTTATCAGTGGCTTGACAAAAAAAAACTGGAAATGAAAAATGTTTTATGTTTTAATTGAAGGAGATAAGTGATAATACAATCATGTTGTTAAATAGATTAATGACGATACAATGAAAGACTGACATATCTATGAATTGAATAGTTTAGAATATTTTGCTTTAAAATGAAGGATAAGGATAATCATGAATCTATGTATATTTGATAGATGATTGGTGATATTATGCATAACTCTAAGTAGTGATGTATATTATAAACATATCTTGTTGTTGATAAACAGTTTAATAAGGAAGTAATGAAAGATTGGTACATGTATGAAGTGAGTATTTAGAATATGTTTAAAAATGAAGGAATAACATTTTTGCTTGAATGTATGATGTAGAAGGACAACAATGAACATAAGCATACTTGATGGATGATTGGCAGGATTATGCATAATGGAAAGTAGTGATGTATAAACATAAACAGCTGGTAAATTCTTTTACACTGTAAAAATAATCAGAATGAGATAAGTGATTACATAAAGGTATATTGTTACTAAATAGACAATCAAGGATGCAAGGGAATTAGGTTCGCTGAAAAGAAAGAAATATTAACCATAATTGAATATATGATGTACAATGAAAGTGAGGTACTTAGTTATATTAGACGGAAATTTTGTGATTGTATACGTATTTTAAAATATGGATGCGCAAACGTTTGCAACCCAACAACATGCTGTATTTAATGGATGAGAATTTTTTATGTTGTCTTTTATGTTTAAAAAAAATAAAAAAAATAAAAAAATAAACGCAGGAACAAATAAGGAAAATGTTCCCTCAGCCTATTGCGGTATGTGTTAATAGAAGCGAATGCATTTTTGTTTTCCATTATTAAGCTTGATTAAGCTAATGTCATCGTTCCTTTGAGTTCTCCGTCAAGAGAAGTATGCTAATTTATTTTGCCTGAAAATGATTAAGCAGAAGGTTTTAGGACTTTAGGATGGTAGTCAGGGTGTTGTGACTTGGAATGAGTTTGTTTAGATCGGAGAATCACAGAACCGGAAGGCTGGAAGAGAAGGTGGACACCTTCTAGTCCAACCCCCTGCCCAAGGCAGAAGACCTCACCCCATCTTGGACAAATGGTGAAAGGTTCCAGTGATTAGAAGATTAACCTATTGGGGGTAATATCTTTGAATTTGTTGCATAACCCCATTGAGTCTGTGATCCAGTATTTTTCTGTAACGATCTTGTTCCAAGTTTCTCTGAGATTGTTAACACCATTGAGCTACCTTATCACCACTCTGAATTCATCTAGACTGTTATCATAATTAACAGGAGATGGAGGGAGGGAGGGAGGTTGAGAGAGAGGGCAGGAAGGATGGAATAAGGAGCAGGAAGGAGGGATGTATAAATGATGGATGGATGAAAGGAAGGAACAAAGGAAAGAAGGAATGGGAATGAGAAAGAGGATGGAGGTGTAAATGATGAACAGAAGGAAAGAAGGAAGAGAGGGAGGGAAGGGAATGAGAAGTAGGAAGGAGGGAGGTGTAAATGATGGATGGATGGATGGAAGGAAGAAAGACATGGAAATGAGAAAAAGAAACAAAGTAGATGTAAATGATGAATAGAAGAAAGGAAGGAAGGAAGGAAGGGATGGAGGGAAGGACGGATGAGATGAGAAGAAGAAAAGAGGGAGGTTTAAATGATAGATGGATTGATATTTGGAAGGAAGGAAGGAAGGAAGGGATGGGAATTAGAAGAAGAAAGGAAGTAGGTGTAAATGACAAACAAAAAGAAAGAAGGAAGGAAGGAAGGAAGGAAGGAAGGAAGGAAGGAAGGAAGGAAGGAAGGTAGGTTGTGGCATATTTGATTGCTGGTTCCCTTACTGTTGATGATTGATCCTAAAAAAATGTTCCCACTCTTTGATATGTTCATTGTCAATTCTAGGGCTGATTGCTCTCTACCTATTGCCTTCAGTTTAGTCTTTGGTCATTTTCAGCTATTAGGGTTTTGCCATCAGCGCAGCTTAATTTACTTCTCCAAAGCTGACAGTTAAGCATCCTCCTGACACTGGTCTCTCCCCGAGCTAAGATTTTGGGGTGCAGGACCCTCATAGAATGCTCCAGCAGCGGAGAATGGGAACAGGTGCCAGCCCACTCAACTGCAATGACAACTAATAATAATAATAATAATAATAATAATAATAATAATAATAATAATAATAATAATAATAATAATAATAATAATAATAATAATAATAATAATAATAATAATAATTATTATTATTATTATTATTATCATCATCATCATCATCATCCAATGTATCCAGCCTCCAGCCTCTAAGTGGCAGTGTAACTACTTTTCCTCCTGTTGTTACAACCCTCTTTATAATCCTTCTTATTATCTTCTTTATATTCCAGGCTTAAGAAAGAAAAAAAACTCTTAAATGGAGATCAAAAACAATCCAATCAATTAAATCAAGCATTATATAAAAAAGGAGAATTTTAATCCATAGGTATAAGCAAAAGTGAAAAAAGAAGAAGAAAGAATTAATCCATTCAGTTTAAAAAAATAGGGAGCCCCTGCAAAAGTTCCATCCGTGAAAAAAAGAAAGAAACTGGATAACACACTAAGTTCAATGCAGATCAATCTTGCCGCTGTCAGTCTTCTGTCTTCAATCTTAACAACTTAATTTTTTTCCTTGGGTAGTCTCTTCCTCTAATAATAAAATTTATTCACCAATTCGACATACTTTCTCTTTCTGCTTTCTTCTCATTCTGGAGCTGTCCCAACTTCAGCAGTTTCATTAGCTGCGTTTCTGTCGCCGGAAAAATAGGTTATTTCTGGATCTTTCAGGGTCTTTGTGGTGTCCCTGAGATCAGCAGGAGGTGCCCTTCTCAATCACTGTCTCTGCGGGATGGTTTAGGTCCAAATGGACCGTCCAGCAGCAGAAATTCAACTGCGATCTCGGAGCACCAAGATCGCATGTTGTGCGATCATGACGTCAGCTCTTCTTCCTCCAGAACAACCATTTCAAGAGGACCAATAAAAGAGATGATTTGTAGCTCAGGGCTGAAATGAGGGCTCCTTGGTGCTGGGGGGGGGGATTGCTCTTTTTTAAATCTACCAGTGACTTGCTTGCAGAGAGGAAACCCCACTCCCTCCTAGCACTGAGGATGTTACCCAGGTTAGTAATTAAACGTCTGCAAGAAAACAACCAAGCTCAGAGAGCACCAAGAATCCCACAGTCATCCTCCTCCTCCTCTTCCTCCCTTCATTCCACAAACCCTTCTCCCTTCTACCACTGATGATGTAACCTAGGTTGGTAATCAAACATCTGCAAGAAAATAACCAAGATTAGAGAGCACCAAGGACCTCATGCTTCTCCTTCCCCCAAAACAGGGGTGGATTTCGGCTGGTTCTAACCTGTCTGCTAGAACCCGCTCGTGAAATTCAGCGAATGTTATAGAACCCGTTCATCCAGTGGCACAGTACCAGAATGCTCACTCCCGCCTGCCCTCACTTGCTCGCTCCCCCCACCTGACGCGATCTCCTTTCATTCTCCATCTGCCTCAATCACTTCTTCGGGCAGCTGAGAACGGAAGGAGATAGCATTGCCAAGGCCAAAGGAGCTTGCAGCCTCCTTCATTCCTTCCTTCTCTCAGCTCCCATGAAAGCATTCTCCTTGCTCAGTTGCCGTCGCTGCGGCCATGTCCCCTCTATGTGCCCACCTGCCCTCTGGCCTGAGTGGTAGTGAGCGATGGCGGCACGGGGTGACTGGTGACGGCGACGGCGACAGCTACTGCTCCTGGGCTAGCTGTGGGTTGCGCTGCTCGGTGGGCAGTGCCCCGACTCGCATCCCCTCAGCAACAGCACCTCTCGCCCGCAGAACTGAGGCGGGGAAGAAGATCGAGAAACATGGAGCCACAGACTCGCATTCCCAATTTCAGTGGTGAGCCTAAATATTATGTGTATGAAAACCTGCCTTTTAAAAAAAGTAATGTATTCATTTATTTAAAACTATCATCTTTTCTATCCCTTAAACAATACCAAAGTATGTTTTTAGCTGGTAGGAGCCAGGATTATTCATTCATTTTTATTTATACTCTGCCCTACCTCGTCAGAATACTCAAGGTGGTTTCTAACAATCAAATGAAAATTAAATTAGAGTTAACTCTACCATTTTAATGTTTAGTTAAAAAGAAAACAATTCTAAAAAATATTACAGCTCAATTTAATATTCACTTTCAATAAAGTATGGAAAATATTTGTGCATCTCTCTCTGTGTGTGTTTTTAGTTTCACAATGTGAGTTAAGGCCTTCCCTTCTGTTTGACGTCTTTGTTGCACTTTTATTCCACTATAAGTGGAATATTTTCAAAAGGTGGGAAACAGGGTGCCCAGTTCTGAGGAGACTTGAGACTCTTTTCAAAAGAAGCTGTAAATCATTCAGTTGGCTCAATGTCACCAGGAATATGAGAACTAGCAGGAGGTTATTTTTATTTGTCTACTTGGCATAACCAAATATATATTTAGATTGATAATAGACATAATATACATTGCCACGAAGAGTAAGATTACTATTTCCCTCCCACTATCTATAAATTAAAGCACATTATTTTATTAATATTATATCTATTTGGATAGATAAATAGGTTACAAGAGGTTTGATTGCTATAAAAAATTAATTCCCACAGTTTTTTTCCATTGTACTATCTATTGTATTGTTACAGGTGTATATCAAGCTCAACCATTACATATTTACAAGAATTTTATCCTTCCAGGTTTCTCTTACTTGAGGAAAAGAAAAAGAGAAATATATTTTTCCTTAAGGAATGGTAGATAGGGAAACCAGATATCAACCGCTTCCTGCCTTTAAGAGGCAGGGGGTTGGACTAGAAGACCTCCAAGGTCCCTTCCAACTCTACTATTGTATTGTATTGTATTCTATGAATGGTTGATCCATGCATGACCTTGATCATGGGAAGGATTTGTTTCGGTTGTCTGCTGTAGCCAGCTCCCTACCGTGAAAATTCAAGGGAATTCTTAAGACTCCTTAAAAGAACATTAATTTGTGATAGATGTTTTTGAAGAAAGACTTTAGCTTTATATCCAGAGAGAGAGAAATTGCTCTGCAAATTCATATTTCAATGTTTAGTCCTTTGTTTACTGTACGGTTGAAGTGTTCTTACATTTGCTATCCAAATATTTTAGAGTGTGCTTTAAGTAATTAAATTATAAAAAAAATAAAAATTGGAAAAGAACATCCCCTCACACACAAACGCAAAACAGTTTCAACTGGCACAGAGCAGAATATATATGTGTAGAGTAGACCTAGGAGCATATAAGGGAACATAGAGATAATCTAGTCCAATCCCTTCCCAAGGCAGGAGTCCTTCCTTCCCTTTGAGAACTGTCAGACATGCACTGACATGAGGGCAGCTGGCAGACATGAGGGAAATGGTGTTGTGTGTGTGTGTGTGTGTGTGAGAGAGAGAGAGAGACAGAGAGAGAGAGAGAGAAAGAAAGAAAGTTGGAGAGAGAGATAAGAAGGAAGGAAGGAAGAGAAAGAAAGAAAGAAAATAAGTGGGGGAGAGAGACACAAGAAGGAAAGAAGGAAAGGAAGGAAGGAAGGAAGGAAGGAAGGAAGGAAGGAAGAAAGGAAAGAAAGAAAGAAAGAAAGAAAGAAAGAAAGAAAGAAAGAAAGAAAGAAAGAAAGAAAGAGAACTTATGGTCACAATTGAGCCCAAAATTTTGATTGCTAAGCAAGAGCTTTGTTTTAAGTGAGTTTCACCACATTTTCCAAGTTGGTCATGTCCACGCGGTCACACAACTACCAAGCCACTCCCACCCAGTCACATGACCACCGAGCCACTCCCACAAATCAGGCCACACCGGCAGGAAGTGCATGCACATGTGCGGTGGAGTTGGGCTGCGGTAACAGCTGGTGTGCCCACAGAGAGAACTTTGCATGCCACCTGTGGCACATGTGCCATAGGTTGGCCATCAGGGCTATGGGGTATATAGAGTCAGGAATGAAGAAATAGCCTTGATGATATGCAAGAGTCTTGAGAAAACAAAGCCTCTCTTGGGGATGACGTGGTGGAGATAGATAAGGAACAGGGAGAGAAAAAACATTTTTAATATAAGTTTGTTTTGAGGAGGGACGGGCAGAAGGAAAGGGAAATGAAAAAAGAGGCTGCAAAATGAAGAGCTGTGGAGAGATAAGAGAGGTGGGAGCGGGCATGGCTTTCTTTCTTTCTTTACTTACTCATTACAGGACGGATGGAATAAAATATTTGTACCTCAGGGTTGAAGGGTGAGGCTTTTGGTGCTCACTTGTTTTCTTGCAGACGCTTCATTAGCCAAGTAGAGAACATCATCAGTGCTAGAAGGGAGGAGGGGGAGCAGGGGGAGGGGGAGGGGGAGCAGGGGGAGGAGGAGGAGGACTGGTGCTTGTCTGAGATTGCTTGTTTTCTTGCAGATGTTTCATGACCCAACTAGGTAACATCATCAGGGCTAGTATGGAGTGCTGTTTGCTGCCAGTTTATATTCTGGTGTCTTGTCTGTCTGTGTGGGTGAGGGGCAGAGTTTTTTTTTAGTTGGGGTGCTGTTGTGACCCAGCAGGATCCTTTGCAGCTGCTGAGCGACTCAGCGACGAACCCTATGAGTTGGCTGTGGAGGAGGTGGAGGACCCTGGACAGGGTTCAGATGCAGAGCAGGGACCAGAGAGGCTGGTTGGCCACCAGGAGGCGCCTGAGGCATGGAGCAGTGGGGAGGATCAGAGGGAGTTTTTCTCTGACATCCGGCAGAGAAGGGCGGAGAAACGAAGGCAACAGCTGCTCCGGAGACAAGCTCCTAAGAGATAATGAAGCTCAGGTGTTTGGGGCATGGCCCCTCCCAAGAGCGTATATAAGACAGGACTTTGGGAGGAAGCTGTTTGCAGGACTCAACCATTCGTAACAGTATTGAGAAACTCTTGTCTGGTCTGTCTTGTATTCCGTTCTGTTTGATTTGGGTTGCTGCCAACAATTCTTGCATGTGATTCTTGTCTGGGCGTTCAGCCAACAGAGTTGTAATCTTTGTGATTAAAGAGTGGCAAACAGCCAAGCCTGTGTCGGCGATTCATTACCGGACGGAGGGGGGTCAGGACAGGTGCTTAATAATGGCTCTTGATTGGGATCACCACACTATAAAAAAGATGTGGAGACTCTAGAAAGAGTGCAGAAAATAGCAACAAAGAGGATTAGGGGACTGGAGACTAAAACATACAATGAATGGTTACAGGAACTAGGCCTGGCTAGTCTAGTGAAAGAGAAGGACCCAGGGGAGACAAGATAGCAGTCTTCCAATATCTGAGGGGCTGCCACAGAGAGGAAGGGGTCAAGCTATTTTCCAAAGCCCCTGAAGGCCAGACAAGGAACAATGGATGGAAACTGACCAAGGAAAAAATTGATCTGGAAATAAGGATAAATTTTCTGACAGTGAGAACAGTCAACCAATAGAACAGAAGTTGTGAGAGCTTCATCATTGGAAGCCTTCAAGAAGAGACTGGAGTTACGTCTGTCAGAAATTGGTGCATGGTCTCCTGCTTGGGCAGGGGTTCAGACTAGATGACCTACAAGGTCCCTTCCCAACTCTGTTATGTTATTATTATTATTAAAGAGAGATCCAACCGAGTACTAAGGAGAAATTTCCTGACAGTGAGAACAATCAATCAGTGGAATGGCTTCTGTATGGAAGTTGTGGGTACTGCATCACTGGAGATTTTCAAGAAAAAATTGGACAGTCATTTGTCTGAAATAGCTTCCTGTTTGCTCAGGAGGTTGGACTAGAAGACCTCCACGGTCCCTTTCAGCTCTGTTATTCTATTATTTTGTTAAGAATCAGATATCAAGGTTGAGAAAGGAACATCCCCAGTTGGAGTGGTCTGGCTAAGCTTGTGAAGTCTTAAATTGTCTGCCTTTGTACTAGACTGCTAGTGTTATTGTCTGCCGGTGGCCTGCGAAGCTGGCAGCTGACTCGGACAGAGAGGAGGCTGGGGAGGAACACAGGTCAGTCCTGGAGTCTGGGGAAGGCTTGGACGAGGGCTCTGTGTCAAAGGCAGAGAGGGGGCCAAGGCCATCTGGGAGTTATGTGCTGCCTCTGGAGACTCCCGAGTCGGATATCAGCGAGGCAGAGTAACAGGGGAAGCCTGTTTTCAGTGTGTGCATGCGCAGAGCTGTCAGAAGGCAAGAACAGTTAAGACGAAAGGGGTGACTCGGGAGTAAGGCTTGGAGATGATTGGCCCCTCCCATGAGACATAAGGAGGAGCAAAGGCTCATGAGCCTTTGCAGGAAGCAACTGTGTTCGTTCTGGTTGGTTTAAATTCTGAAGCTCCGTTTTGACTCTGTGTTCCGTGTGGCCCTGAAAAGCTAATTGCCAATTAGGTCTTTGGCAGCATTTCAAGGGAGATAAAGGTGGGTGCTTATCAGCCTTATCCAGAAAGACTTTGGCAGACATCTGTTGGACTCTTGACAAACTATTTGTAACTCATTACGGTCTGCGAATGAACATAATTCACAGTCGTTGAAATATAAAGAGGGTTTTTGGGACTAAGTGTGTGCTTTTTACTGTCTCAGGAAGCCTATGTCAGAACAGCTAGATAGGTTTCCCTCCATTACGTCTTGTCCTGCCCCCAAGCGTGCATGATCTGATATGCGCAATGTCCTTCATGCCACAGCCGTGACCGAGATGACAAAATGCAATAAATTCATATGAATATACGAGTGTTTCAATTTACCCTAAGTACAGTTTAGCATTCTAACTGTTGGGATTCCATAAGTTGAGGATAATTTACAGTGCCTTGGAATTCCCAAGCATTAGAAGGAGATTTCATAAAACTGTCTCTGGGACCATTGAATTATTTGAAGCCCACGAAAGAAAGAAAAAATGTAACCTATGCATTTTAAGTAAGGAAATCCACTTTAACTCATCCTTTCGGCCTTCTTTTATCAATCTCTCCAAATTTTTTGCTATCCCGTTTCTTCTTTCTTTTTCTTTTAAATCATGTATCAACTCCTACCCTCAAAACGACACTATAGAGCACCAAAACACCAGTCGTTCTGCACATCAGAACAACTAGACACAAGGACAGTTTTTTCCCCGAACGCCATCACTCTGCTAAACAAATAATTCCCTCACCACTGTCAAACCATTCACTAAGGCTGCATTACTACTAATATTAGTCAAGGCTGCATTACTACTAATATGAGTCAAATTCCTTGTGTGTCCAATCACACTTGGCCAATAAAGAATTCTATGGACAAACTAACAATGGAATTAAGAGATTGAAAGGAAACGGAGTACTGCAAGATATGGAACGAGTGGTATGACTGGAAAGAGATGTAAAATCATTGTACAAGGAACACATAGCAAACACAATGAAAAGAGATGGCATATATTTAGAAAGCAATAGAGGTGGAAATATTGTATATAGATGTATATATATGAGAAAGTATGTGTGTATATGAGAAAGTATGAAACAAAGAAGAATATGTGTAAAATAATAGAATGGAAAATGGAAAACCCAAAATCAGAAAAAAAAATACCAATAACAGAAAGCTGTAAAAGTGTAATTGTGATTTTAATGTTTGGAAAATGTCAATTTTGTTTAAAAAAAGAATTCTATTCTATTCTATTCTATTCTATCCTATCCTATCCTATCCTATCCTATCCCATCCCATCCCATCCCATCCCATCCCATCCCATCCCATCCCATCCCATTGTTCTGTTCTATTCTATTCTATTCTATTCTATTCTATTCCATTCCATTCTATTCTATTCTATATCAATCCTTTGTTCAAACCAAATGAATTGAGAATGGGAACGTGCTGTCATTTCTTTTGGTCCAATCCTACGGTTTGCATCCATTCCTTCGTAACGGGAAAAAACAAGAGACATGGTGCAGAGCCTTGAGTGCCCTTAAGTCATGAAGGCATTTGAAAAATTTATTTGGCGTATTGTAGCGGGAGGAATAGCTCAGTTCCCTGACCTTCGGTGGGATGAATTACGGCAGGGTCGTCCGGAAGATACACATGGTGGGGTCCTGAGCAGCTAAATGTAATTCATTTGTTGATGTTTATAAAGGAGTAAAATCACCACTCATCCTCCGTAATGGCGAAGGCCTTGACAAGCCATTCATGAATCACCCACTAATTTTTTTGAGGAAAAAAAGGAAAAAAAAACTAGAAAGTCCAGTTGCCTCCTGAAAAAAAGCCCCTTTGGGACAACCATGACCTGGATGGCTGAGAATCTCTACAGACTTTTAGCTACACAATTTGGGATGAAGACGCTTGGAAGGGTGTGGGAGGAGGAATGGATTCCCAGAGGAAAAATTGCAGACTGCAGGAACCATTTCCACCACTCAGGTGACCCTGAGGACACATTCCATTCCTCACCATCCAGTCAAAGCTGAAGATGCTTCTTGGATGAGAAGTGAAAAAAAAACAACAAGAAAGTCCAGTTGCCTCCTGAAAAAAGCCCCTTTGGGACATGCATATTTCAGAAATCTCTTTGAATATTCCTTTTTGTCTCCCCCTTCTGTTGAAAAATTCCAATTTAGCAGTTAAAAACAGCTTGGTATATGTGCCTCGCTCCCTCCCAGCGAAAGGAACTGGCAGGTATGCATAATGACTTCATCAAACACCTCGCAGTCAGCAGGGGTACATCAAGCCATAAAATATATCACCATAAAACACGATCAACATTTCGAATTGGGTCTAAGCGAGCCCAAGTACTGCGAGCTGTTTGAGCTGGCACCGTCTCATGTTTAACCTGGCTTAGCCCTGGGACACAAATTTCATTTCCACTTTAAACACACCAAACATTAGTAATTCATATTCAATTTACTTCTAAGTGAAAGAGAGAGAGGGAAAAAGTAGCCAGAGGGAGTTAGCAGGTCATTAGATATTACTGTACTCACTTCCATTGCGAGATGGCTCAGTTTACTAAATCGGTCCTCGACTTACGACCACAATTGAGCCCCAAATTTCTGCGGCTGAGCAAGACATCTGTTAAGTGGGTTTTGACCCGTTTTGCGACCTTCCTCACTGCAGTTGTTAAGGGAATCGCTGCGGTTGTTAAATCAGTAACATGGTGGTTATGTCGATCTGGGTTTCCTACTTGGCTTAGTGGGACGCAGTTGCTCCGTGACTAAGATGCTGAGCTTGTCGATCAGAAGGTCAGCAATTCAGCGGTTCGAATCCCTAGCGCCAGGTAACAGAGTGAGTTCCCATGACTTGTCCCATCTTCTGCCAACCTAGCAGTTCCAAAGCACATAAAAAATGCAAGTAGAAAAATAGGGACCACCTTTGGTGGGAAGGTAACAGAGTTCCATGCTCCTTCGGCGTTTAGTCATGCCGGCCACATGACCACAGAGACGTCTTCAGACAGCGCTGGCTCTTTGGCTTTGAAACGGAGATGAGCACCGCCCCCTAGAGTCGGGAACGACTAGCACATATGTGCGAGGGAAATCTGTACCAATAAAGGAGAATATTCTCAGCTGAGGGTTGAAATGGCAGCCCCTGTGCTTCTGATGGCTTCCTTGCCATCAACTTACTTCCCTTCATTTCATCTAGGCCTCTTAAGCCTAAATTACTGAAAAGCTTCATTTAATCATGCCAGAGATGATTGGCTGCAGCCAGGGTCATCTAATGCTTGTACATTGTAAAGATGATATAATGGATGTTATTTTTGGGTAATCAAATCAACCCCAATGATTCACGACTAAAAGCCGTAATGGCTTCTTAATTAATATGATTATCGTTGGCTCGGCTTACAGCTCTTGACCCCGTAGCAAAGACGGAAGGCACTGGGTAGTCCTCTGCTCCATCTCCTCGCAGAGGTAAACCAGGGAAGAAGAAGATCTAGAAACAGACGAACCAACAAACCAGGTCTATGGGACAAGGTGACACTACTGCTGACTGCCGGCAGTTTGGCAGTTCGAATCTCACCAGGCTCAAGGTTGACTCCGCCTTCCGTCCTTCCGAGGTTGGTAAAATGAGGAGCCAGGTTGTTGGGGGCAAGAGGCTGACTCTGTAAACTGGTTAGAGAGGGCTGGGAAGTACTGTGAAACGGTATATAAGTCTAAGTGCTAAGTGCTATATACATAAGAGCGGAAGTGGTGTAGTGGTTAGAATGCGGTATTGCAGGCTAACTCACTGCTCATTGCCAACCTTTTGATCCTGACCTGCTTTAGATTGACTCAGTCTTCCAACCTTCTGAGGTTGGTAAAACGAGGACCCAGGTTGTTGGAGGCAAGAGGCTGACTCTGTAAACTACTCAGAGAGGACTGTAAAAGCACTGTGAAGTAGGATATAAGGGCTATTGCTATCTATTTATGTCTTATCTCTCTATATGTCTATATATATATCTCTGTCTCACACTGTTTCTCTCTGTCTATCTCTGTCTGTCTGTCTATCATCATCATCTATCTATCTATCTATCTATCTATCTATCTATCTATCTATCTATCTATCTATCTATCATCTATCTATCTATCTATCTATCTATCTATCTATCTATCTATCTATCTATCTATCTATCTATCCATCTTCCTCCCCTCTGCAAACTCCATTCCTAACACTGATGATGTTACCCAGTTGGGTAATGAAATGTCTCCAAGAAAACAACCAAACTCAGAGACCACTGAGGACCCCACAGTCCTTCCTCCTCCTCCTCCTCCTCCTCCTCTCCTCCTCCTCCTCCTCCTCCCCTCCTCCTCCTCCTCCTCCTTTTCCTCCCCCTTCCTCCTCCCCTCTGCAAACTCCATTCCTAGCACTGATGATGTTACCCAGTTGGGTATTGAAATGTCTGCAAGAAAACAACCAAGCTCAGAGAGCACCAAAGACCTCACAGGTCTTCTCCTCCTCCTCCTCTTCCTCCTTCTCCTCCCTCCCCTCACTCTGAAACTCTACTCCTAGCACTGATGGTGTTGCCAAGTTTGGGTAATGAAACATCTGGAAGAAAACCAAGCTTATAGAACACCAAGGACCCCACAGTCATCTTCCTCCTCCATTACCTCCTCCTCCATTTCCTCCTCTTCCTCCTCCTCCTCCCCTATGTGAACTCCACTCCTAGCACTGATGATGTTACCTAATTGGGTCATGAAACATCTGCAAGAAAACTACCCAAGCTCAGACAGCACCCAGGTTCCTTCTGCCTATGTCAGCCTACAACTTCAGGGATTTCTACCCAGCTCTTGGGGAACCTTGCAGTTGTAGCCTGAGGCTTCTGGGTGACCTGTGATTAAGGACACTGCCCTAGGTGGAAAAGAAGACCAATGCATCCCAACACCTTTAAAATAAAACAACAACTCCTAAGCCACAGTTAGCATCCAATGCAAATGACTTTTCTTCCCCATTGGAGAAAAACATATGATCTGTTCTGCTGCAGCCATTAATCGCAGGGCCCAGTGAGAAAGGAGGTAGGCATATGGATTGAAACATGCATCTATCAAGTTAGCTGCGGTTTCCAATTGACTGAACTTTTGATGGAGGTCCTAGTTAGCGATGCGCACTCTGTGTGGAGAAAGGACACCCTGAACATTCTCCCGGTGCATTGCCCAAGCCTTGTCATCTTCGCTCAGCACCAGAACTGATCTATTGAAATTACAGGAAGACATAAAAGGAAGTCTTCCAAACGAGACACGTTTCTCTGATTGGTTTCTTAAGTTTGGTGGTTACACCTCTGTTCAGACCTCGACTCCACCTAGTCACGAAGCAGACGCCTTGTCCCAGTGGTGGGATTCAGCCGGTTCGCACCTGTTCGGGAGAACCGGTTGTTAACTTTTTAAGCAGTTCAGAGAACCGGTTGTTGGAAGAAATCTCATTTTGTTTTTTTCCCACTTTACAGGGATAATCCTGTAAGGAAGACAGGAAGGAAGGAAACATTCTGGTGTTGTTTCTGATCTATATTGCCCGGATTGCAGAAACTGCCTCTCCGGTTAACCCTTATTACATTAGTCGAAGCGCCTATCGACCTGAGTGATGTTGAGTTGGTCATGCCCACCCAGTCACATGATAGCCCAATCTGCTGGTCATTAGGGCAGAGAACCGGTTGTTAAATTATTAGAATCCCACCACTGCCTTGACCCAACAAAACCCCTTTTTGTTTGGCTAATGTGAGTTCCTAGCATTCACATCCAGCAAAGTCCCGGCAAACAGTCTTTCAAGAGTGAATTGCAAACACAGACCTTATCAGTCCTTGGATGGTTGCCAGGCCGAGAGCTTCCAAACGCAAGGCTGTACAAGGAAATACTTGGCAAGGAGTCTCTCAGATAAGCAAATCTTCACACTGAGGAAGTAATTGTCTCCTGCAAGCTCCACTCCCCTTTTGCTCCTCCTTATTCCCTATGGGAGGGGCCATTCAGCATCCACCTGTGCCTTTATTCCTCAGTCGAACCTTGTTCCTTAGTTGTTCCCTTCTCCTGGCAGCTCTGCACATGAGCACATCAGGAACAGGCTCCAGCTGTTCTTCTGCATCACTGATCTCCAACTCCGAAGGCAGCTGTTAACTGTCAGACAGCTCTGGCCCCCTCTCTGCCTCCCATGCAGAGCACTCACCAGAGCCTTTCCCAGACTCCAGGACTGGCCCAGGTTCCTCCCCAACCTCCTCACTGGCCCAGGTTCCTCCCCAACCTCCTCACTGGCCCAAGTTCCTCCCCAACCTCCTCACTACCAGCTCCGCTGACTTGCCAAAACAACAACCATATCACTTAATAACACAACTGCCCTGCTTAGCAAAGGGAATTCTGCCTCCAACGGCAGTTGTAAGTCAAGGACTAGATGGAACTAGTGACCCAGGCCACCAAACTACTACTGGTTCAGCCAAACCGATTCGAACTGGTAGGAACCCATCACTGGTCCATAGGGAAGTGATTAAAAGAAGTCAAGGTGGCAGCCTCAACCCACAATTGAGGGTCTGTAATGCATGTAGAAAAGAGGAAAACTATTGATTGTCTGCCCTGAATATTGATCAACACTAAATAGAAGTATTGGCCTAGGTTGTCTGCAGTGCTTTGATACAGTGAGTTGTGTTACTTTTTCATAACTTATTCAACCTTGATTTATTTATCCGGGTATGGTTTTAATTAGCAAACCAAGAAAATGGATTTTTTTTAAAGACACCTCAATAATCTTTCTTTCTCCTTAGCCATGTCTTTAATTTCCCAAAACAGTAGAAACATTTTTTGGAAGATCACAATTGAAGTATAGGCTTTTTTTCTCCAGTAAGTACTTAATTGTGTGGTTCTTTGGCAATTTTTTAGTGTTAAAAAGTTCTGGCTCCAAATACTGTGATACATATTTTCCTGCGTAAACTGTATAATGTAACACGGTCTAATATTTGCTGTTGATTTGTACAGTAGTGACCAAAATTGTGGAAACCTTTTGGGAGGGAGCATACTCCTTCCCTTTTTCTGTCTTTCGGCTCACCCTAGGAGCCATCCAGGCAGAAAGCCATTTTTTTATGTTGCCTTTGTTACATTTGTGTTGCATAAAGTCTCCCTTTATTTATTAGCAGAAATGCAACACACACACATATATACATACACACATGCACACACACACACACAATGTTGTATTTGTGCTGATAAATAAATAAAGGGAGACTAGTATAGATCTATTTCAAGCTATTTAGCTCTCATCAGCTAGCCATACCCTTAATGGGATTCAAACCTGGGCTGTATTACATATTAGGCAGGAGTCTTAGCCACTAAGCCACAGGCTCTCCTCCTTTATCAGCTGAGCCAGGGAAATAGGTATGTATTTGTGTTACAACCCCTGGTATGCCCAAATATGGGAGGGAACTCACTACTCCCCCTTTCTGTCTATCTGCTCACTGCAGGAGACCATCCAGGCAGAAAACCATATTTTTAATGTTGCCTTTTTATATTTGTGTTGTATTTGTGCTGATAAATAAATAAAGGGAGACTAGTATAGATCTATTTCAAGCTATTTAGCTCTCATCAGGTAGCCATACCCTTACTTAGTGGCTAATATATCTGCCTAATATGTAATACAGCCCAGGTTCGAATCCCAGTAAGGGTATGGCTATTTATTTATCAGCACAAATACAACACTAATATAAAAAGGCAACATTAAAAATATAGTTTTCTGCCTGGATGGTCTCCTGCAGTGAGTCAATAGACAGAAAGGGGAGTAGTGAGTTCCCTCCCATATTTGGACATACCAGAGGTTGTAACATAAATACATACACACACACACACACACACACAGAGAGAGAGAGAGAGAGAGAGAGAGAGAGAGAGAGAGAGAGAGAGAGAGAGAGAGAGAGAGAGAGAGAGAGAGAGAATGCAATACAATACAATAGCAGAGTTGGAAGGGACCTTGGAGGTCTTCTAGTCCAACCCCCTGTCTAGGAAGGAAACCCTATACTGTTTCAGACAAATGGCTATAAGACATCTTCTTAAGGACTTCCAGTGTTGGGGCATTCACAACTTCTGGAGGCAACTTCTATTCCACTGATTAATTGTTCTCACTGTCAGGAAGTTTCTCCTCAGTTCTAAGTTGCTTCTCTCCTTGATTAGTTTCCACCCATTGCTTCTTGTTCTACCCTCAAGTGCCTTGGAGAATAGCTTGACTCCCTCTTCTCTGTGGCAGCCCCTGAGATATTGGAAGACTGCTATCATGTCTCCCCTAGTCCTTCTTTTCATTAAACTAGACATACCCAATTCCTGCAACTGTTCATCGTATGTTTTAGTCCCCTAATGATTTTTGTTGCTCTTCTCTGTACTCTTTCTAGAGTCTCCACATCTCTTTTACACCGTGGTGACCAAAACTGAATGCAATATTCCAAGTGTGGCACAGGCTTTGTAAAGTGGTATTAACACTTAACATATATGTCTATATATGTATATCAATGGAAATATAATTAAATCAAGAATGTAATGCAACAAAGTTTGTTCAATGATCTGTATTCTATGAAAAGTTATAGCCAAATAGCCAGAAAAAGGAAGCACAACTTGTTTAAAGTTGATATCAGATAGCTTTCCTTCACCTGATTGTATCCAATGAGCATGAGTGTTTAGAGAGCCAATCAGGCATCATCTTGTTTTGGCAATGAGCCAATCAGATCACAGTAGAATTCAGTTATTGATATCATGTATTGAAGCTGAGAGGTGGACATTCGTCAGATATAATTTTTTGTATATCTCCTTTTTTCTATGTGTTTCACTTTTCTTCTTTATAACTGCTTCTCTAATAGCAAATCCTTCATAAAGGTTATTGCATTACATTCTTGATTGGATTATCTTTCCATTGATATATAGCTTTTTGGTACTATTGCAAAAAAAAAAAAAGGGATGTTATTAGCCGTCAAACCTCAAAAATACACTTTTCCCAAAAGGTTTTCACACTTTTTGGCCACGACTGTACTAATTATCACAGCAAATTCTAGCTTTAAATGAAATTATCTTTGTGTTTAAAAAGGAAACCAGGATCACAAAGATCTGTCTCCAGTTTTGGAAGTAACAATTGAATTCCTGGAGCTTCACAGCAATTATCTTGACTTATTGTTACCTTCTGCAGATGTGTACTTAAAAGTTTCTTCCACTCATTCATCTTTTCTCTAATGTAATATCTCTTTAATGAATTAAAAATTGTGCATGTTTCAGGCATGAATTAAGGTGGTAAAGCCCACTGGTCTTTAACATACTGAGAAATTCAATGAAATGATTCTTTCCTTTGCCAATTTTATTCTTTTATTATCCTTTTCAGCTTAGCTCTTTTTAATTTTTGCAAAAATGGCATTCTGAGCGTGTCACAACATCCTGCTCTGGATGCCAAAGTTTGCAATTTTTTTCTGAGAAAAATCTACCTAGCTCCAGTGGTGAAATGTTTTTTTCCCCCATACTGGTTCTGGGGGCATGGCTTGGTGGTGGTGGTGGGAAGTCATGTGACTGGGTGGGTGTCCAACTTTTTTTTCACTTTCAACTATTTTTAAAAGCTTTTTAAAGCATTTTTTTTCCTTTCTGGCCAGGAAAAAATGCTTTAAAAATCTAAAAAAATACCCTCCAGCCGTGAGCCGCACAATTGTCGGAAGTTTTTTTTTATAAAAGCTTTTTAAAGCAGAAAATCCTTGGAAGATTTATTTTATTTTTGCTACCGGTTTGCAGAACTGAGGACAATCATTCCTATCAGTTAGGCTGAACCAAGCTGAACCAGGAGGATTTCATCCCTCCCTTTCCTCCTCCTAGACCAAATTTATCTCTTACTAGCTGATAACTCAGCTTTGCACGGGTATTTATGTATCCTAATCCTAATTTCCTTAGACAGGAAAAGACCTGATTTTGGCGACAATTAAATTAGTTACAAATGTTTTCCCTCTGCCCCCAGAAGCATCATGGAAAATGATAGCACCTTGTTGTTTTGCTAGCTGATCCAATATCCTTCGGCATGGTTTTTTTTCTGATCTTGATTTAGAAATGGCTTCTTGTCCACGATATTTGCACTAATCCCTTCGACATCGTAGTCCTTTTCCCGTATATAAGCTGCGTGAAGTACGTTGTGTCGGTCTCGTAGTGCTGCAGGCGGGGCGGGTTGCAGAAATGTTTTATTCATTGTGGCCATACATTTGTCCTCAAAAATAATCAAAGCTGTGTTGAAAATGTCTGGACCGAACGTAATTTCTAATGTTGGATTTCCCCCTTTATCAGAGGGAGCCCCCTTGGGGAGTACTATGAAGCTGTTACCATGACAACTCCATTGTGCTGTACAGTAGAAGCCATTTTACGGCAGTATGGTTGAATTTTTAAGTTGCCTCTCTCCTTGATTAGTTTCCACCCATTGCTTCTTGTTCTACCTTCAGGTGCCTTGGAGAATAGTTTGACTCCCTCTTCTTTGTGGCGGCCCCTGAGATATTGGAACCCTGCTATCATGTGTCCCCTGGTCCTTCTTTTCATTAAAATGTTCTCTGGATGTCGCTTGCTGTGAAAAGCATGAGCTGAATTTGAGCCAGCAATGATAAAAACGGACACTGAAGGGAAATAAATACGAGTGGCCAAGATCAATGTAGAAATGTGCCTTCCCCGTAGTAAGGACTTATTCAGATATTACTGGCATTCTTCATCTAAGACATTTTAGAGGAAGCAGGTGATGTGACTTAGATTAGACTGAAATGACCTCCCCCCTCATTTGCAAGGGAGAGAAGATCCCACTGTATTGAGAGAAGGTTAGACTTCACAGACTAGCAGAGAGTTGGAAAGG
The DNA here is from genome assembly GCA_029891615.1 of Natrix natrix natrix. Taxonomy (NCBI): domain Eukaryota; kingdom Metazoa; phylum Chordata; class Lepidosauria; order Squamata; family Natricidae; genus Natrix; species Natrix natrix. The sequence continues at coordinate 1,127,750 of JAKRSK010008640.1, read as the reverse complement.
ACCTTGGAGGTCTTCTAGTCCAACCCACTGCTCAAGTAAGAGACCCTATAGCATTCCAGACAAATGGCTGTCCAATCTCTTCCTGAAAACCTCCAGTGATGATGAGGCATTCACAACTTCTGGAGGTAAGTTCCATTCCACTGATTAATTGTTCTTACTGTCAGGAAATTTCTTCTTAGTTGTAGGTTGCTTCTCTCCTTGATTAGTCATTTACTTCTTGTCCTTGTGCTCTGGAGAATAGGTCAACCTCTTCTTCTTTGTGACAGCCCTGAGATATTGTAACACAGCTATCATATCTCCCCTGGTCCTTCTTTTCATTAAACTAGACATCCCCAGTTCCTGCAACCGTTCTTCATACGTTTTAGTCTCCAGCCCCCTAATCCTCTTTGTTGCTCTTCTCTGCATTCTTTCTAGAGTCTCCACATCTTTTTTATGGACAGATGAGAACATCCATCCCAAGCTGGTTTCTTCAAACAGAGAACCTCATTGGTGGTGTGACATTTTTCTTTGTCACCCAGGGGTCGACAGACCATGTATCTATGTTGAGTGCAATTGTCATTTCATTCTTGGAAGTAGAGCAGGCTTGGTGGGCAGGCTCAGGATGAGCTCCTATTTGCATTAACTCCCTTCTCAGTTCCCCTCGTCCTGAAAAAACAGATTGTTTCTTTGGCAGCAGTGACTCCCCTCTCTGTTTCCTACATGCAGTACAAAGAACAGCAAAACCATCCATCCATAGATTACACTGACATGGTGGGAAAAGGGTTGCTATGGAATGGGTTTTCAAGGCAGAAGAAAGTAAAATAAGAGATGAGACACAGATATGCATTAGTACCAATCCCAGGGGGAGCAAGGGACTCTGAGCGGAGAGAGGGGGGGGAGGGAAGAGAGATATCTTTTATTTGCTGCTAGGCATGATGAAGCAAATTGAGCTCCTGAATAATTCTGGAAGAAAAAAAATGGGACTGGAAGGGAAGGAGCTGAGAAGGGAAGGGGAGGACAGGGTAGAGAAGAAGGGAGGGGAGAAGGGAAGGGAAGGAAAGGGAATGGAAGGGAAGATGAGAAAATAGGGAAGGGAATGGGAAGGGAGGTGGAAGGGAGGGAGGAGGAGGGGAGGATAAAGAAGAGGGGAGAGGAGAAGGAAGGGAAGGGAGGAGGAGAGGAGAGGAGAAGGAAGGAAAGGAAAGGGAATAAGGAAGGGGAAAAATAGGGAAGGGAATGGGAAGGGAGGAGGGAGGGAGGGAGGAGAAGGGGAGGATAAAAGAAAAGGGGAGAGGAGAAGGAAGGGAAGGAAAGCGAATAAGGAAGGGGAAAAATAGGGAAGGGAATGGGATTGGGAGGAGGGGAGGGGAAGAGAAGAGGGGACAGGGGAGAGAGGAGGGGAGAAGAGAGGAGAAAGAATGGAAGGGAAGGGAGGGAAGAAAATAGAGAAGGAAATGGGATGAAAGAAGTGGAAAAAGAGAAAAAGAAAAAGAAGAAAAGACACTGAATGAATGAAGAAGGGGAGGGAGGGGAAGGGGAAGGGGAAGGGGAAAGAAGGGAAAGGGGTGAACAGAAAGGGTGGGGAGGGCAAGGGAAAGTAGAGGAAAATGAACGGAAGGAAAGAGAAGGGGGAAGGGAAGGGGCAGAAGAGGGAAGGGAAAGGAGGAGGAGAGGAGCTGGGGAAGGGAAGGGTGGAGGGGAGGGAAATGGTTTGTGAAGGGAAGGAGGTAGGAGAGTGGAAGGGAAGGAAAAGTAAAGGAGGAGAAGGGAAGGGTTAGGAAAGAAAGGGAGAGGAGAGACATTTTTGTCTTTTGTCTCATTCCAGTGACTTTCTTCCCTTTCTTTCCTTAAGGGATTGATTTTTCCTTTTTCCTGAAGGAATCTTTTAAACAACATTCCACGTTCTCCCCCAACCCCCATCCCCGTGCCAACTTCATCTTTAGATATGGCAGCTTCAGCCTAGTCTGACACTGGCCATTCTTGACCACAGATTAACAGAGTTGGAGGGGACCTTGTAGGTCATCTAGTCCAACCCACCACCCAAGCAGGAGGCCCTGCACCGTTTCTGACAGATGGTGGTCCAGTCTCTTCTTGAAATTTAGCTTAAGCTAAATACCATATTAGTTTTCTTTCTTCCACTGGCAAATTTCTTCAGCCGTGGAGTCCTTGGGGCTCTCTGAGCTTGGGCGTTCTCTTGCAGACGTTTCACGACCCAACTAGGGAACATCATCAGAGTTAGAAGGGAGTGGGGTTTGCTCTCTTTTTATTTCCACTTGCCCTGTCAGTGCTAGTGGAAATATTGTTGTTTTCCCCTTGGTTCTTTGATTAGGCAATCTTTAATGCTTGAGCATTGATCTGATACTAATCCCAGTGTTAATTTGTTTCTGATCTAGTTGTCTTTAGTTTCCTTTCTCCCTTTTTGGTGATCTCTTTGGAACGATGTGTAAATGTTGTTTATCTCTGTGTAACTGTGGATGGCTGATCAAATGCCAGGTTTCCAGCAATTCCCTAAGGCTTTTTTTTTATATTAACAATCTCTATTTTAAGGGAAGTAACCATCATTTTCTCCTGGAAAGGGAAAAAAAAACCCACACATTTGTTGTGCCTCAGTTTCCCCGCCCATCTATTTCACTGTCAACTTTACCCATGGATATCACTCGCTGGCACGTTTTCAGAATAATTTCCTGGGGACTTGTTTCTTGCAAGGGTGGTGTGTTTGCTCCTTTATAGTATCATTCCCCCAGCAGTTGTAACCGTTTTCATCCACTGTTTGGAATCAATAGCCGGCAGAAAACCAAACAATCTTTATTCAGCCATCTGAGTTTATTCTCTTTGGTATTTTAAAAACAAGGTTAGGACGATTCCTGAAGACTCACTCCGTTGCCTTCCCTGTTTTCAAAGAGGAACCCATTGTATCAAATGCATTTTTAATCAAAGCATTCAGCTGTAATATACCCAAGATGAGCATTGTATTTACATTTCCTGTCTTCCCTTCCTTTCTCAAATTCCTGCCTTCAATGAAACTCCTGGTGCAGCTCTTCAGTACTGAGTCACTGCTGCTTCAAAGGGGCGTTTAATGGGTGAGCCATTCCTAGAATACAAAGCAAATAATGTCCATTGCTTCCCTACAACATTCAACTTTGATGGATAGAACATCAGCACAATGGGCAGATCATCACGTTCCTAGTTTAAGCATAAACTCTTTGTCAACACATCTTTAAAGTTCCTTCATTGATTTGGGGATGTTCTGAGCAGAACACTGACTATGATGTGGAAGTAAAATTTGATGCGTCTTCCTCAGTTGCTTCCTGGATGCTGACTAGAAGAATAACAAAGTTGGAAGGGACCTTAGAGGTCTTCTCATCCAACTCCCTACTCAAGCAGGAAATCCGATACCATTTTAGACAAATGGTTGTCCTTAAAAGTCTCCAGGGATGGAGCACCCACAACCTCTGGAGGGCAGCTGTTCCACTGATTAATTGTCCTCACTGCTAGGAAGTTTCTCCTCAATTCCAGGTTGCTTCTCTCCTTGATGACTTTCCATGAGCTACACTGGTGCAGTGGTTAGAGTGCAGTACTGCAGGCTTACAATACAATAGCAGAGTTGGAAGGGACCTTGGAGGTCTTCTAGTCCAACCCCCTGCCTAGGCAGGAAACCCTATACCATTTCAGACAAATGGCTATCCAACATCTTCTTAAAGACTTCCAGTGTTGGGGCATTCACAACTTCTGGAGGCAAGCTGTTCCACTGATTAATTGTTGTCACTGTCAGGAAGTTTCTCCTCGGTTCTAAGTTGCTTCTCTCCTTGATTAGTTTCCACCCATTGCTACTTGTTCTACCCTCAGGTGCTTTGGAGAATAGTTTGACTCCCTCTTCTTTGTGGCAACTCCTGAGATATTGCAACACTGCTATCATGTCTCCCCTGGTCCTTCTTTTCATTAAACTAGACATACCCAGTTCCTGCAACCGTTCCTCATATGTTTTAGTCTCCAGTCTCCTAATCCTCTTTGTTGCTCTTCTCTGCACTCTTTACAGAGTCTCCACATCTTTTCTACATCGTGGCGACCAGAACTGAATGCAGTATTCCAAGTGTGGCCTTACCAAGGCCTTATAAAGTGGTATTAACTCTTCACGTGATCTTGATTCTATCCTTCTTTTGATGCAGCCTAGGACTGTGTTGGCTTTTTTGGCAGCTGCTGCACACTGCTGGCTCCTATTTAAATGATTGTCCACTAGGTCTCTAAGATCCCTCTCACAGTTACTACTATTGAGCAAGGTACCATTTCTTCTAGAAACAGACAAACCAACAAACCAGGTCTATGGGAGAAGAAGACACTTCAGCTGACTGCTAGCTGCAGTTCAGTAGAGCGAATCTCAGCAGGCTCAAGGTTGACTCAGCCTTCCATCCTTCTGAGATGGGTAAAATGAGGACCCAGATTGTTGGGGGCAAGAGGCTGACTCTGTAAAGCATTTAGAGAGGGCAGTAAAGGACTGTAAAGCAGTACAGATTCTGGGTGATTTAACAATATTAAAAGAACATCCCTACTCTACGGTATGTGGATCCTGGTTATTTCTAAAGCTGGACACCTAATCTCCCTGGTTGGCTGCTGGAGCTCCTGCCAGTTAAAATTATACCTTCCAAAGTACTCAATCACTCTTGCTTTCCCATTTATTTATTTAATTTTTGCTTAAAAAACTCACAAAACATGGTGATATTCTGCTCCTTTCCTTACAGCGTAAGCTGGGAGAAGGAATAAAGAGGGGGAAAAAGAGCTTGCAAGCTGTAAAACAGTCATCAGGCCAAGTGAGCCATAAAGCATCTGCTTCAGAAAGCTGTCTCTGTTTTTGTGGTAGCTGGAGCAAAATCACAGAAGCTCTGGAGGACAGGTTGCTCCCTGAATGTCTGCATGCAACCCAAAAGAATCTGAGAACGGTACTAAATTTTACCTTTTGAAATGCCCCATAAATCTTCATCAGGAATTTGAAAATGTAGTATTTTAAAAACCTCCTTATAAAAACAATGGGTTACTGTACTATACTAAGGAGCTCTCCAAGGTAGGATTTCTTCCTTCCTTCTTTCCTCCCTCCCTCCCTTCTTCTATCCCTCCTTCTCCCCTCCCTCCCTCCCTCCCTCCTCCCTCCTTCTCCCCTTCGTCCCTCCTTCCCTCCCTCCCTCCCTCCCTCCTGCCTTCTTTCACTCCCTCCCCATTCATTCTTCCCTCCCTTCTTCCCTTGCTCCTACACTCCCTCCCTCCATTCTTTCCTACTTACTTCTTTTCTCCCTCCTACTCACCTTTCCTCCCTCACTCCTCCCTTTCCTCCCTCCCTCCCACCTTTCCTCCCTCCCACCTTCCTACCCTTCCTCCCATCTTCCCCCTACTTCCTTCCTTCCTTCCTTTGACACTCCCTTCCTCCCTCTGCCTTTCCCTTCCTCTCTTCTTTTCTCTCTCCTTCCTTCTTTCCCTTCCTTCCCTCCCTTCATTCTTTCCTCACTCACTCACTCCTTCCTTCTTTCTTCCTTCCCTTCACCCTCCCTCTCTCCCTTCATTCTTCCCCCTCCCTCCCCCCTCCCTCCCTCCCTTCCTTCGACCCTCCCTTCCTTCCTATTAAGTCCAAGTTCACAACCACACCTCTGTTGTGTAGAAGATAATAGTTGTCAGATATATTCTGATGGCATCAATCATGATGTTTTTCATTTAGTTATTAGATTGTTATCCAGCCTTTATCCAGAACTTATCCATCTCCTGGTGATTGGCCCAAAGTCATTCAGTCAGCCTTCAGGCCTAGAACTCACAGTCTCCTGGTGATTGGCCCAAAGTCACATGCTGGCATTCAGGCCTAAGACGGGACTGGAACTCACCATCTCCTGGTTTCTGGGCCAGCATGCTAATCATTACACCAATCTGATTATGTTGCCCACATTATGACATCTTCACATCTGGGAATTTTATGTCCTTTGCACGCTGATATTATAATATGTCTGATGTTACTTGGCCCCAGCTCAGATGCCCAAGTCTGTCACTCTTCATTTTAAAAATGACAGATTCCCAAAGTACAAATAATAATCTTAATATAGTTTAGCACGTTTGCGTTTCAAAACTGTTACCCTTCAAACAGTGTGCACCTACCAAGGCATGTTGCATTGAGCAAGTTCTCAAACCTGCCACTGACTTTTAAAAACTCAATTTTCCTTAGGGAAAGGGAAAGGTTCCCCTCGCACACATGTGCTAGTTGTTCCCGACTCTAGGGGGCGTTGTTCATCTCGGTTTCACTAAATGCCAAATGTGCACAGAACGCTGTTCCCTTCCCACCAAAGGTGGTTCCTATTTTTCTACTTGCATTTTTAAGTGCTTTCAAATTGCTAGGTTGGCAGAAGCTGGGACAAGTAACGGGAGCTCACTCCGTTATGCAGCGCTAGGGATTCGAACCGCCGAACTGCCGATCTTTCTGATTGACAAGCTCAGCATCTTAGCCACTAAACCACCACATCCCTCTTTTCATTACTCCCCTTTTATTCTTTTTCACCTATTTTCCTTGGGCCGCATTATACCGTACGTCATTTTCTTTCTGATTTTTTTCCCCTTTTTATCCTGGAGAATTTGACATAACGTGAAATAATCATATTTCCCAGGGGGCTGTTTCCATGTCCAGCATCAAAAGCGATTTATCGAAATCTTTTTTTTTTCACGCAACGCTTAGTTAATTTTACAGAAAACAATTCCCTCAAATTCAGAAAGGGCTCCAAAAACAGCTAATTCAACCTCGGAGATAGGTTCATGTAATCTTCGTCTCTTTTAAATTGGAGAATGTAAGGGATGGAAATGACCTTGCAAATCAATCTTTTGCAGTGGATCTCCACCTGGGGACAACCTGGAGTCTGGTCTCAGTCTGGTGGGACTGCAATGCCATCAGAGGGGGAGGGCACAAAGTTTTGAAGAAATATCATGATTTCATTCCCAAATGTGCTTTTTTTTTCAAGAGGCAACTGGGCTTTCTTGCTTTTTTCCTTTTGAAGATGTTTCACTTCTCATCCAAGAAGCTTCTTCAGCTTTGTCTAGATCAGTGATGGCTAATCTTTTTTGGCTTCTGTGCCAAAAGTGAGGCAGTGCAGGGGGGGTTGTGCGTGGGTGTGCCATACCCATAAAGCTATGCACGTGACGCCAGCATGCATTCACATGCGACCCGCGGCCCATGCATGCACACGTGCTTGCGGGCAAACCAGAAGTTTGGGAATGGACTTCTGGTTTGCTTGTAGGGCCGTTTTTCACCCTTCGGAGCCGTCAGGGAAGCCTCCCGAAGGCTTTTCGCACTCCAAAAAATGGCCGCAAAAATGGCCAAAGTAATCTGGCAGGGCAATGCCTCGTGTGCCCTAACACATGGCTCTGTGGCACATGCGCCATAGGTTCGCTATCCCAGGACTAGATGGTGGAAAATGGAAGGATTGATACTCCTTGCAGACAGGTGGTCATTTGCATTCTTTTTGAGGGTCCTTGAGGCCACCTGGAGGCTGATCTGCATCCTCAAGGTCATCTGAGTGGTGCAAAAAGCTTCTTTGATAAGAAGCCATGAAAGCCAGCTAGGTGATTGTGCCAATCACCAGGTGACAGTGATTTCCATGAATGAAAGCTAGCTATGTGATTATACCTATCACCAGGAGATGGTGAGTTCTAGTCCCACCTAAGCCATGAAAGCCAGCTAGGTGATTATGCCAATCACCAATACATGCTGAGGTTTAATCTCATTTTAATCTTGAAAGCCAGCTGGGTAATTTTGGGCCAATCACCAGGAGATGTGAGTTCTAGTCCTGCCTATACATGTTCTGACCTAGGCTTCCCGAGACAGTAAAAAGCACACACTTAATTCCCCAAACCCTCTTTTTATTTCAACGGCTGTGAATTATGTTCATTCGCAGACCGTAATGAGTCACAAATAGTTTGTCAAGAGTCCAACAGATGTCTGCCACAGTCTTTCAGGGTAATGCTGATAAGCACCCGCCTTTATCTCCCTTGAAACACAGCCAAAGACCTAATTGGCAATTAGCTTTGCAAGGCCACATGGAGCACAGAGTCAAAACGGAGCTTCAGACTTTAAACCGACCAGAACGAACCAAGTTGCTTCCTGCAAAGGCTCAGGTGCCTTTGCTCCTCCTTTATGTCTCATGGGAGGGGCCAATCACTTCCAAGCTTTACTCCTGAGTTACCCCATTTGTCTTAACTGTTCTTGCCTTCTGGCAGCTCTGCGCATGTGTGCACTGGGAACAGGCTCACACTGTTCTTCTGCTTCGCTGATGTCCGACTCTGGAGTCTCCGGAGGCAGCATATAACTCCCAGACAGCCGTGGCCCCCTCTCTGCTCCGACACAGAGCCCTCGTCCAAGCCTTCTCCAGACTCCAGGACTGGCCTGTGTTCCTCCCCAACTTGTCCAGCCCACAACACTATGAAATCCAGCTGGATGAGCTTGGGCCAGTCCCTCCCTCCCAGCCCAACCCCCCTCGGAGAGTTGCTATTGTGGGAAAAATAGGATAAAGTTGTATTAGATATCTTTGTTGCCTTGTTATTTGTAAATATAATAAAAACAGGGTACGAAAAATTGAAATAAACAGATGTCTAATAGTCCTTCTCTCTGCCCTGTGCTGGGTGCTAACTTCCTACAGGAGTTTTCCCGAATCTAACCCAATAAACTTTGCAAAGATCCGGACTCTGATATAACATCCGTAGAGTAGGAATTCAGTGGCTCATTTTCAGGAAAGTGGAGCAAAGTGAAATTGGGCGATTTTATACTGAATAGCAAATTGCAGCTTTAGAGACACATTAAGAAGAGTACAGGAAGTGATGACAGAAGTTTTTGTTTGCACACGCAGTGGTAAATTGTTCAATATTTCCCTTCGGGGCTTCTTCCCATCCATTACAAAGTTTTTAAGCTGGCTCACTTTGTCAATGGAGGCTTCTTACAACTTCACCGCTATCCCCTCCCAGCTACTTAAAGCAATTAGGGACAATGAGAGATTAGAGGCAGCCGTGGTTGAGTCAGGGTGATAAAGTAACTAACACAAACTGGCAACGTTTAAGAAATGGAAATTGAGCAAGGAGGCTCGCACACCTCATATGTGGAAAAGACATCAGGGCCGTGCTTAGGAAATAAACAAGGAGGAATAAACAAAGCACCTTGTGACAATTCTGGGGTATTTTAAGGTCAATCAATCAATCAATCAATCAGCTGGAAGCGACCTTGAGGTCTTCTATTCCAGCCCTCTGGTCAAGCAGGAGATCCCATACTATTTCAGGCAGTGACTGTCCGGTTTCTTCTTAAAAACCTCCAGTGATGAAGTACCCACAACTTCTGGTGGCAAGTTGTTCCGGTGGTTAATTGTCTTCAGTGTTGGGAAGTTTCTCCTTAATTCCAGGTTGCTTCTCTCCTGGATTCGTTTCCATCCATTGCTTCTTGTCTTCCTTTCTGGTGCTTTGGCGAATAAATTGACCTCCTCCTCTTTGTGGTAGCACCTCAAATATTGGAATACTGTTATCATGTCCCCCAAAGTCTTTATTTTCTCTAGACTGGCCAATGTACCCAAATCCTACAATTATTCTTCATATGCTTTTGTCTCCAGGCCTTTAATCACCTTCCTTGCTCTTCCTTGAGCTTTTCCCAAAGTTGAAATTAAAGCATCCGTTTGGACAATTGACAAGGGGTGTAATGTTTTATAGGCAGCCCTTGACTCATAAGGGTTCATTTAGTGACCGTTCTGAGTTACAACCCTATTAAAAAAAGGGACTTGTGACCATTTTTCACACTTACGGCCATTGCAGCATTCCTGTACATTCGGATGCTTGACCACTAGTTCATATTTAGGACGCTTGTGGTGTCCCAGAATCACGTGATTTCCCTGTTATGATCTTCTGACAATCAAAGTTCATGGGGAAGCCAGGTTCGCTTAACAGCCATGTTCCTAATTTGAGAACTGCAGTGATTCATTTAACGACCGCGGCAAGGAGGAAGAGGAGGAAGAAGGGGAGGCCTCTGAGGTCCTTGGTGCTTTTTGAAATTGGTTGTTTTCTTGCAGACATTTCATGATCCAAGTAGGTAACACCATCAGTGCTAGAAGGGAAGGGAGTTTGCATAGAGGAGAAGAGGGGAGGGAAGGTGGTGGAAGAGGAGGAACAATGAGGGGGAGGGGAGAGGGGAGGAGGACTGTGGGGTCCTTGATATTGTCTGAGCTTGGCTGTTTGCTAGCTGACATTTCATTACTCAAATTAGGTAACATCAACACTGCTAGAAGGGAGTGGGCTTTGTGGAGAGAAGAAGGGAAGGGGGAAGAAGAGGAGGAGGAAGAGGAGGAGGAGGAGGAGGAGGAGGAGGAGGAGGAGGAGGAGGAGGAGGAGGAGGAGGAGGAGGAGGAGGAGGAGGAGGACTGTGGAGTCCTTGATGCTTTCTGAGCTTAGTGGTTTTCTTGCAGATGTTTCATTATTCAAATGAACATGATGATCAGTGTATCTTCATCACTAATGATGTCACATGATGTAATATCATCAGTGCTAGAAGGGAATGAGGTTTGCATAGAGAAGAGGGGAGGGGGGAGGAGGAGGAGGATTGTGGGGTCCTTGATGCTCTCTGAGCTTGGTTGTTTTCTTGCAGATGTTTCATTACCCAAACCAGGTAACACCATCAGTGCTAGAAAGGAGTGGGGTTCTCATAGAGGAGAAGTAAGGAGGGAGGGAAGGTTTCCTTTGAGAACAGAGTGGGAAAACAGACTGGCCTTGCCATACTGACTCCTTACAATCAGAACGTCGCCTCCCAACTTTGGGGAAGACAGTTAAAGCATTCCTTGTTTGTGTGGACAACAGCAGAAGGCGAGCTTCTGCAGAGAAGGATCACGTCTTCTCCATTAGATGGCACCACTCGATTTCAGAAAGAAATCCCCACAGGAGGTAACCCAATAGGTAACAGTTGTTACGCACCCCCAACAAACAGATTTTCACTCAAAGCATAGCTTCCTTGACCTACGGCTCACACCATCGGATGTGTGAAGACGGCTTCTGATTTCGGGCTTTTATTGAGGACCACGGGTCTTTGAAAATCTCAAAGGTTTATTTGGACTTCAACAATTGTTTGACCACGTTGCTGGCTGGACAGATCAGAGGGCTGCCCTGCTCGGCTCTTCGTCAGTGTGGCATGCTTGGTTTTTTTTTAAACTCTGAGGTCTCATCTTTTAAATGAGCGCGTAAGAGGGCATAGTAGACCTCGCTTTGCAATCTTCTCAGAAAGAGGACGAACTGTCCAATTGTATAACCACAAAGTCCTACGCACCTTATTCCTAAATGACAAAGTTTATCTCTGTGGTCATATTTGTGGGTCTTCCACAGAGAAGAACGGCTCAGCTTATTCTCCAAAGCACTTGAAGGCAGGACAAGAAGTAACTGATGGAAGCTTATCAAGGAGAGAAGCAACCTAGAACTAAGGATAATTTTCTTGACATTTAGAACAATTCATCAGTGGGATGACTTGCCTCCAGAAGTTGGGAATGCTCCAACGCTGGGCGTTTTTAAGAGGAGATTGGATAACCATTTTTCTGAGATGGTGAAAAGTTTCCTGCCTAAGCAGGGGGTTGGACTAGAAGACCTCCAAGGTCCTTTCGAACTCTATTCTTCTGTTATTGTGTTATTATCATTCTGATAAATGCAACTGTAACTAAATCTTCTTCTTCCCCACCTCCTCCTTCCTTCCACCTTTCCCTGTGTGACAATACTTGGAGACCTTTTGAGAGCTGTGTCCAATGAAATGTCATTTTAATGTATGCCTATTAGTGTACATTCAAAGTGACAATAAAGTCCTTCTCCTCCCCTTACCGTTCCCCTTCCTTCTTCCTTCTTCCTTCTTCCTTCTTCTTCTTCTTTCTTCCTTCTTCTTCCTTCTTCTTCCTTCTTCTTCTTCTTCTTCTTCTTCTTCTTCTTCTTCTTCCTCCTCCTCCTCCTCCTCCTCCTCCTCCTCCTCCTCCTGCTCCTCCTCCTCCTCCTGCTCCTCCTCCTCCTCCTCCTCCTCCTCCTCCTCCTCCTCCTCCTCCTCCTCCTCCTCCTCCTCCTCCTCCTCCTCCTCCTCCACCTCCTCTTCTTCTTCTTCTTCTTCTTCTTCTTCTTCTTCTTCTTCTTCTTCTTCTTCTTCTTCTTCTTCTTCTTCTTCTTCTTCTTCTTCTTCTTCTTCTTCTAAATCCTGGTTTCTTTATATGTTTTCACTCACTATGTTGTATCAACCTTTCTTATGTAGTTAGCGTAGCAAAAATATTCTAAAAACAGATTTAGAAGAAAATGCACCCTGGGGCTCATGAGATCTCTTGATGGTGAAGTAGTAATTTGTTCCCCCTCCTTTATTATGTTGAGAACCATCTTGGCTGTGTTCTGTGCTCCTAGACTTCATGTTCCAGGATTTGTTATATGATCATTCTGGAAGGCCTTGATGTTCTCCTTCTAATGTCCCCAACGATGGAGGAGATGCTAAAACACAGGAGGAAGTGATGATAGCTGGACTTTGCACTCAGCCCAAATAAAGGGAATTTAGCCAGGCTAACCACCCTCCTGAAATCTCAGGAGCTGGGCTCACGTGGCCTGCCAGGCTAAAATAGGATTATGTAACCTTAATTATAGCATCTTGTGTGAATCAGGCCGTGGCATTAAGCCATAAGACAGATAATTTCTCGCAGGATCGCATGTTATGTAAAAAATGATTTTTTGGGGAAAACAGTATTTGGGGATTAAAATCTCTTTCTTCTCAAATACAAGTAGACTTACAACAGTTCATTTAGTGACTGCTTGAATGACACTGAAAAAAGTGTCTTATGTCCATTTTTCACACTTATGACCATTGCAGGATCCCTACAGTCACATGATCCAAATCCAGATGTGAAGGAAACAATGATAATTTGGGCTAAAAACTTGGGGTATAATATTGAATTGGAGCACTGGGAAAAAGTATGGGGAAAAATATAAGTGGACAATGTCAGCATCCTATAAAGAAAACATTGACAAAATGTTTTATAGGTGGCATTTACCACCACCACCCCGGCGAGATTGGCCAAAATGTTCCCAAATAAATCACCAAACTGTTGCAAATATAACCACCAACAAGGGACCTTCCATCATATGTGGTGGATGTGTCCGAAAGCCAAAGAATTCTGGACCAAAGTTCAAAAATGGTTAGAAGAAATAATGGAACAGAAAATTGACATGAACTGTTTCTTCTAGGAATAATAATAAAAAAATATTAGTAAGGATATCCAATATTTAATGCTTCATATAATCACTGCTACCAGAATTTCGTATGCCCAAAGTTGGATACTAAAAAACATTCCATCAAATGCAGAAGCCATAAAAAGAAGTGTTAGAATTCTCAGAAATGGACAAGCTAACAAAGAGATGGAATGAAGAGATAGAGAGGAAACGGAGTACTGCAAGATATGGAACAGGTGGTATGACTGGCTTGAAAAGAGATGTAAAATCAATGCATAAGGAAGACATAGCAAACACAATGAAAAGAGATGGCATATATTTAGAAAGCAATAAGGTGGAAATATTGTATATAGATGTATATATATCAGAAAGTATGTATGTATATGAATTATGAAACAAGGAAGAATATGTATAAAATAATGGAATGGAAAATGGAAAAGCCAAAATCAGAAAAAAGAAATACCGATAACAGAAAGCTGTAATTGTGATTTTAATGTTTGGAAAATGTCAAATTAAAAAAAAAAAATATTTTTTAAAAAATCCAGATTTCAGGAAACTAGCTCACATTTATGATGGTTGCAGTGTCCCGGGGTCATATGATTCCACTTTGCGACCTTCGGACAAGCAAGGTCAATGGGGGAATCCAGATTGACTTAATGACCATGTTCTTAACTTTACGACTGCAGGGATTCATAGAGGAAATGTGGCAAGATAGATTGTGAAATGGGATCCAACTCCATTGTGTCTCACTTAGAAATGGAAATATTGGGCTCAACTGTGGTCGTAAGTCAAGGACTACCTATACTTTTGGCCACCTAAGGAGAAGAGAGGACTCCCTGGGAAGAGACCCTGATGTCGGGAAAGATTAAAGGCCAAAGGAGAAGGAGGTGGAAGAGGATGAGATGGTTAGATGGTGTCATCAACACAATGAATGTGAATTTGGGCAAAACCAGGAGACGGTGGAGGACCAGATGAGCATGGTGTGCTATGATCCATGGGGACAAGAAGAGTCACACATGACAGCCATTAGATAAAATTCTTCTTCAGAAACTTCATTTATTACTGTAGGAGAAGGAGTGGCAGAACTTAGGGGCAGAGTTAAAAGAGGGATATGCCTAGAACCCCAACATAACCACAAGCAGATTAAATCCAACCTCTCTTGATTTCCACGGCTACTTATTGGACTCCAAGTAGGTGATGACTATTGGTTGAGAAGAATCCTGCGCATAGGTTCTTTAGCCCAAATTCATGGGATCTTCATGTTCAATCTTTCCCAATGCCACTCTATAAGGCCTTAGTAAGAGGAGCACACCTGGAATACTGCATCCAGTTTTGGTCACCACACTTTAAAAAGATGTTGAGACTCTAGAAAGAGTGCAGAGAAGAGCAGCTAAGATGATGAGGGGGCTGGAGGTTGAAACATATGATGAACGGTTGCAAGAAATGGGCATGGCTAGTCAGTGAAGAGAAGGGCCGGGGGAGATATGAGTTCTTCTTCCTCTTCCTCCTCCTCCTCTTCTTCTTCCTCTTCTTCTTCTTCTCCTCCTCCTCCTCTTCTTCCTCTATTCCTCCTCCTTACCTCCTCCCCCTCGTCTTCTCCTCCTCATCTTCCTCCTCCTCCTCTTCTCCACTATCCTCAACATATGACCGTAATTGAGTCATGTGCTCAGCATACACACACACACACACACACACACACACACACACACACACACGCCAGTTGCATATGAGTGTTGATTGTGGGAATGCTTCAACAGTCATAAGTGTGAAAATTGGCTGTGTTGCCAATGGTTTAAGGGATGCTGTGTAGCTCACTCCTGCATTTTGGTTCAGTTACACATTTTGCAGATGTGACTAAAATTCCATCAATATTCCAATAAATGATGAGATAATTTGTCCTAAGTCCAGGAACCTTTTCCTCAGTAAAAGCATCTCTCTTTACCTCTAATATTCCTTAAATATGAGCCAGCCTTGTGTGGCAGCAGCCAAAAAAGCCAATGCAATCCTAAATTGCATTACCAGAGGGATAGAATCAAAATCAAGTGAGGTACTAATACAAACTATATCATCCACCATTCTCTCCCACTTTCCATTGTTACCTGTGTCCTAGCTGCATCATCAAAAATATCCTTGACTTGGATGAGCTGTCAGGAGCTGTCAGGGACAAAGAAACCTGTCTTGAAAAGAGTGAAAAGAAGTACTTTTGACGACTGATTCATCTGCTTTATCCTGATTTTAGCAACTCCGCAATCTTCTTTTGGACATTCATTTTTGCTTCCTGTTTTTTCTTGGGGAGGGGGGAGTAAATGGTGAAGGAAACACTTGGGCATGTGGTTTTGTATGTGTTGGGATCGATCACCTTTTTGTTTTCTAATGTACCTCGGACTGCAGAGAAGAGATGGAACTCATTAGGATTTAGAGGCATAGAACCAATCCTGCTTTTAGTAAATCAAATTTCTATCTCTATTGCTTTTTTTTGAGTTCTAGGTCTGAAATATGACCTAATTCTAATTGTTCCAGATTATATAATAACATGTTAAGGGGACTGGAGGCTAAAACATATGAAGAACAATTAATCAATGGAACACGTTGCCTGCAGAAGTTGTGAATGCCCCAACACTGGAAGTCTTTAAGAAGATGTTGGATAGCCATTTGTCTGAAATGGTATAGGGTTTCCTGCCTAGGCAGGGGGTTGGACTAGAAGACCTCCAAGGTCCTTTCCAACTCTGCTATTGTATTGTATTGAAAGAACAGTTGCAGGAGCTGGGCATTGCTAGTCTAGTGAAGAGAAGGACCAGGGGAGACATGATAGCATCTTCCAATATTTGAGGGGCTACCACAGAGAAGAGGGGGTCAAACACCTGAAGGCCAGAGAAGGAATAATGGATGGGAACTGAACAAGGAGAGATTCAACCTGGAAATAAGGAGGAGTTTTCTGACAGTGAGAGCAATCAACCCATGGAACAGAAGTTGCCTTCAGAAGTTCTGTGTGCTTCATCACTGGAAGCTTTCAAGAAGAGACTGGACTTCCATCTGTCAAAAATGGTGTAGGATCTCCTCTCTTGCGTGGGAGGTTGGACTAGATGACCTACAAGGTCCCTTCCAACTCTGTTAATCTGTATCCTTCATTCAAAGGCCTTCAGTCATTATACTGATCATCTCTACTCCCCACCCTGTCTGTCATACTATTACAACTGAGATATTAGTCTTGATCAGTTCCTACAATCATTTAACGTATTTTACAAACCATTCCCCATTCACCCAAGCCCCTTGATTTACGATCAAAAGATAAATTGCATGCATGCAAGCAAGATAAAGCATTTATTTAAAAGTGGCGTGGAGAGCCAAGCATCAGCAAAAACCCTTCATGCAAAATTCATACCGAGAAGGTCTGGGTGAAAACAGAGATCTTTTATTGCTGTCCAACATATATTTTATAGGAGACTAGCTGATAACCCAGCTTTCAACTCTTCCAACATTGTTATTCTATAGAAGTGATTAGATGGTTTGGGATTTCTTTTTGACACGCTACAACCTCCCACCTCTCAACGACTACTTCAGCTTCAACTGCAACAATACACGGGCAAACAATAAATACAAACTCAAAGTAAACCGTTCCAAACTCGATTGCAGAAAATACTTCAGCAGCAGAGTGGTCAATGCCTGGAATTCACTACCTGACTCCATGGTTTCTTCCCCAAAAGCCCACCAAAAGCCCAAACTTTAACCTTAGACTGTCTACTGCTGACCTCACCCCATTCCTAAGAGGTCTGTAAGGGGGCGTGCATAAGCGCACCAGTGTGCCTACCATCCTTGTCCTAATATTTCCTTGTATTCATAGTCATTTCATGTATTCATAATCATGTCTATACTTATATCTGTTATCTAATGCATGCTTGACTCGATAGATAGATAGATAGATAGATAGATAGATAGATAGATGGATGGATGGATGGATGGATGGATGGATGGATGGATGGATGGATGGATGGATGGATGAATACATACATACATACATACATACATACATACATACATACATACATACATACATACAGCCTGAGCTCCATGTGAGCTCTTCAGGTAGATTCTGCAAACAAACAAACAAACAAACAAACAAACAAACAAACAAACAAACACCACAACCAATCTGGAATTCTGTTTTGCTAATCTAGAGTAACAGAACCTTGAAAAACTGAAGCATTGTTCCTACCCACCTCCCCTTATACCAAAGAGAATTAGGTAGAGTTCTTTCATTTTTTATGCCTTCTTCCATTCACAGGCTAATTGGTGTTCCACTAATTGCTGTCACTTTCCTTCTCCAAGTCAAATTCTCAGCATCTGCTGCTTCCTAGGAATTCTTCATGCTGGCGTCAACCAAGAAGGCCATATGTAGCTCCCCAGCTCAGCCAAGATGTACTAATTGGATTAAGGGAAAGGCAAAGGGGAAAAAATTAAGCTTCTCCACCCCTCCCTCTGTCCCCCCTCTCTCTGTGTATGTCTTTCCCTCCCTCCACCCTCTCTCTCCCCCTCTCCCTCTGCTCTCTGTTTCTCTCCTTCTCTCTTTCTGTGTTGCTCCATCCCTCCATCCTTTCTGTCTCTCTGTCCCTCTCTCTGTCTTTTTCTCCCTCTCTCCTTCTCTCTTTTTCTTTCTCTGTCTCTTTCTCTGCCTCTGCATCTTCCTCTTCCTTTGTCCCTCTCCTTTTCTGTCTCTCTGTCCCTCTCTTTCTGTCTTTCTCTGACTCTGTCTTTCTCTCCTTCTCTCTCTCCTCTCTTTCTCTGTCTGTATCTCTCTCTCTCCCCTTCTCTGTCTGTCTCTCTCTCTCTGTCTTTCTCTGTCTGCCTCTCTCCTTCACTCTTTCTCTGTCTCTCTGTGTCTCTCTCTCCTTCACTGTCTCTCTCTAGTCTCTTTTTGTCATCTGTCTCTGCCTCTTTCTCTGTCCCTCTTGCTCTGTCTTTCTCTGTCTCTATCTCCTCTCTCTCCTCTTTCTCTGTCTTCGTCTCTCTCTCTTCTCTCTCTCTCTCTCTCTCCTTCTCTATCTCTCTGTCTTTGTCCCTCTGTGTGTGTCTTTCCTTCACTCTCTCTCTCTCTCTAGTCTCTTTCTCTCTCTGTCTGCCTCTTTCTCTGTTCCTCTTGCTCTGTCTTTCTCTGTCTCTGTCTCTGTCTCTCTCTTCTTCTCTCTCTCCTCTCTTTCTCTGTCTGTATCTCTCTCTCCCCTTCTCTGTCTCTCTGTCCCTCTCTCTCTGTCTTTCTCTGTCTCTCTCTCCTTCTCTCTCTCCTCTTTCTCTGTCTTCGTCTCTCTCTCTCTCTCCTTCTCTCTCTCTCTGTCTTTGTCCCTCTGTGTGTGTCTTTCCTTCACTCTCTCTCTCTCTAGTCTCTTTCTGTCTCTGTCTGCCTCTTTCTCTGTTCCTCTTGCTCTGTCTTTCTCTGTCTCTGTCTCTCTCTTCTTCTTTATTATTATTATTATTATTATTATTATTATTATTATTATTATTATTATTATTATTATTGCATCAACAGAATTGTATCACAGTGGCCAATTGTTTCGCCGGATTTGGCATTAATTACTAGTCGGGCTCCACCCAGGGGCCTAGGACGTCGTAATGTATTTTCGTAATATGTGTGCGGATCCAAGCAGTGTGGCCTTTTGCATTTGACTGATGGTGATTTTGTCAATTTTTAACGGTTTTAAATGTAATTCCAGTGCTTTTGGAATAGCACCCAGTGTGCCGATTACCACTGGAATTACCACTGCTGGTTTGTGCCATAATCGTTGGATTTCATTTTTTAAGTCCTGGTATTTCACGATTTTTTCATATTCCTTCTCGGCGACCCTGCTATCACCTGGTATTGCGATGTCTATGATTGTAACCTTATTTTTCTCAACCAGTGTGATGTCTGGTGTATTATGAGCCGGTATTTTATCCGTTTGTATGCGAAAATCCCACAAGATCTTGACCATCTGACCCTCAACGACTTTTTCAGGCTTATGTTCCCACCAGTTTGTTGCTGTTTTAATATTATAATTTTTGCACAAATTCCAGTGGATCATTTGTGCCACTGAATTGTGCCGCATTTTATAGTCAGTCTGCGCGATTTTTTTACAGCAGCTGAGTATGTGGTCAACAGTTTCATCAACTTCTTTGAAGAGTCTGCATTTGGCATCATCAGAGGATTTTTCGATTTTGGCCTTAATGGCATTTGTGCGGATAGCTTGTTCTTGCGCAGCCAGGATTAGTGACTCTGTTTCTTTCTTTAATGTACCTGTTGTTAACCATAACCAAGTTTTTTTACTGTCCACTTTATCTTTTATTTTTTAATTTTTTTTAATTTTTTTTTAATTATTATTATTGCATCAACAGAATTGTATCACAGCGGCCAGTTGTTTCGCCGGATTTGGCATTAATTACTAGTCGGGCCCCACCCAGGGGCCTAGGACATCGTAATGTATTTTCGTAATATGTGTGCGGATCCAAGCAGTGCGGCCTTTTGCATTTGACTGATGGTGATTTTGTCAATTTTTAACTGTTTTAAATGTAATTCCAGTGCTTTTGGAATAGCACCCAGTGTGCCGATTACCACTGGAAATTATTATTATTATTATTATTATTATTATTATTATTATTATTATTATTATTATTATTATTATTATTATTATTATTATTATTATTATTATTATTATTTGTGGGAGCTAAATCATATGATGAATGGTTAAGGGAGCTATGATTCTCTTATGCAATCTTCTCATGGGTGAAGTCAACAGGAAGGCCAGTTTCACTTAAGAATCATGTTACAAAGTTAATCGTAGCAGTGATTCCCTTAACAACGGTGTCAAGAAAGATTGTAAAAACAATATCCCCAATGAAGAAGAAATGATAAAGAAAAATTTTGGCCTGTGCAGAAATGGACAGGCTGCCGCTAGAACTTAAAAATAAGGATGAGTCAGAATATTACGAAAGTTGGAACAAAATGTACCAACGGTTGGAAATGAGGAGAAGGAGTCGAAACAGAAAATAATGAAGTTTAGTAGAACTGAAATCGGACTATATTTAGACAAATAGACAAATAGACAAATGAGGACAAGGGTTATGTTTGTAAGATCAAAGGAGCAGTGTATGAAAATAATGAATTGTATTTGTGTCAAAACGTGTATGGAAATGACAAAGCCAGGAAGAGCGATCTGTGTCTGTTTTTAATGTGTATTTAATGAAAAAAATATTTTTTTAAAAAAAGAAAGATTGTAAAAGGTCATAAAATTCACTGAACCTATGCCCCGCTTAGTGACATAAATGTTGGCCTCCATTGTGGCTGTATGTTGAGGACTACCTGTATACCCATGATGGCACGACCTCCGAAGATGCTACATGCCAAAGAGATGAGATAAAAATAGTCTGGATGGAATTCCAGTGGTGGCAGCTTGCTCCTTCTTCCTCCGTGCAGCAGTGAAACATCGAAATGCTCCTGCTTTGGGGTGAGGGGCAACACACACACACACACACACACACACACACACACACACACACACACACACACACCACAAAGCAGGAAACATTTGTCTCTCAGGCACCATCTGTAAGAACTGTGTCATCCCAAAGAGAAATGCCTTAAATAAATTTCCGCTTCCTTGCCAACCAGCATCTGAATTCTTACCATCGCTCTCCATGGTGCTGAAGAGAGATTCTATGTCCTTTTATGGTATGGCAGCTTCTAACGACATCAGGCAGCTGAGAATTCCTCTGAAAGTCACAGTGGGTGAGATTTCCCTTAGCGTGCCCGCTTACTAAATGTCCTATTGGATGGAAACCTGTTCCCCCTTCATTTTCAGGAAGCTTTCCCCATCTAATCAAGGGTGTCGGACTTTGGGGGCAGAGAACTGGGGCCTCGACCAAGAACAGCAAACGTCTTCAGCCAGAATTCTGGTATTATCGGAGTTTGAAGGATGTGAACAGATGGCCGATATCTTGTTAAAGACATTGAGAACTGACCTGGAGGAAGGCCTGACCTAGCCATTAAGGGAGGGATTTAGATGAGATAATAATTTCCAGAAATCGAAGGAATTGCGAGAAAGAAACAGTTGCCTTGTCTTAGTATTAAGGGGGAGGGGAGGGAGGGGAGAGATTATCAAGTTTCTGTTATTAGTCTATAAGAATAAAACAGAATCATCAAAACTTTTGACTGGGTCTGATTTTCCTCAAATGGTTAGGGACGATTTTGGCACAAGGTGCAGAAAACAATTCAGAAGTTTTCAGGAGAGGGATATAACACAAGGGAAATTAATTAATTCCTTCCTTCTTCCTTCCTTCCCTCCCTCCCTCTTCCTTCTCTCCCCTCTCTTCTCCCTTTTAATACTTTCTTCCTTCCTTCTCCCCTCCCTTCCTCCTCGTTCTCTTCCCTCCTTCCTCTTTTCCTCCCTCCCTCCCTCCCTCCCACCTTAATTAGTTTTCATCCATTGCTTCTTGTCTTGTCTTGTGGTGCTTTGGAAAATAACGTGTTCCCCTCTTCTTTGTGGCAGCCCCTCAAATACAGGAACACTGTTATCTTCTTTTCTCTTGGCTAAGAGATACCCAAATCCTGCAACCGTTCTTTGTATGTTTTAGCCTCCACTTAACTTAACTTTATTGGATTTCTAGACCGCCCCTCTCTCAAAAGAGACTCGGGGTGGTGTACAGTCATATTAAAATAGTTGAACAGTAAATATACATGTTATAAGTATACAAGGCTTTTAACCATCTTGGTTGTTCTTCTCTGCACTTTTTCCAAAGTCTCAGCATCTTTTTTGCAGTGTGATGACCAAAACTGGATACAGCATTCCAGGTGTGGCCTTATTAAAGCTTTATAAAGTGGTACTGATACATAATGTGATTTTGATTCTATGCCTCTGTTGATACAAAGGGTCAGTTGGGAGAAGGAGCCCTTCAGTACCTCCAAAGTGACCGGAGAAACATGAAATTAGCGAGAGAAGATATAGAGTGAAGAAGACACCTGGAAAAAGTCTAGCTCCTTCTCCTCTTGCAGCATTTTTGCAACAGATTTCCCTGTGTTTCAAAAAAGCAAGCTCCCCCCCCCACTCCCACGGGGGAGGGAGCATGCTGTGGGAGGATAGGGGCGCCACTGAGCCGCAGCTCCCCACCCTTGTGGTGACAACTCCACTCCCCCTGCACAAAACCCCAAGCACAGAAATAAACTAGTAACACATTTTTTCCACGTTTCTCTTGCCACCCACTCAATCCTTGGCAGCAGCAGTCAAGCAAAAGAGGGCCCCACTTGTGAGGGAGTTTTGCCTGGTAATAAGAGCAGGGAGAGAAGTGTGTGTGTGTTTGTGTGCACTTGTGGGCGTGTGTGGAAGGGGAATCACGCTAGAAAGCAATGCAAATTCTTTGCTGCAGGAGTGGGAAGGAGACGAGGGGGATCCTGCAAGCAAAGTTCGACAGAGAGAGCTGAGAAAATCGGAGGAGGCATGAAACGTAGGTCAGGACTGACCTGGATTGGGCTGTCAATCAAAGGAGGTGATGGATCCCAGAACCGAACAGTCCCTGCCTCCAGAATCCCAGTATGACACAGTGAAAATGAACACGGTGTTATTTATTATTAACAGACTTTAATAAGTATAACTTTAATATCTTGAATAACAGCCAGAAAGCTGATAGAATCCTTGTCGATGGAGATTCTTAGTCCTCTAGGTCAGGGGTGTCCAGCTGGGGAATACTGGGAGTTGAAATCCACAAGTCTTAAAGTTCCCAAGTTTGGACACCCCTGACCTAGGTCATGGTTGTCCCAAAGCTACTTTTTCAAGAGGCAACAGGACTTTCTGGTTTTTCTTTGAAAATGGCACATAGGTGAACGAATCCATCCTCCGGGTGCCGTCCACTAAGCAGTGCCAGAGGGCGGCGCCCAGGAGTAGGGCCTTCTCTGTGATGGGCCCAGCCCTCTGGAATGACCTCCCCCCCCGACATTAGGATTACTACCGACCTCCGCTCCTTCCGTTCAAAACTCAAGACCCAGCTTTTTCAACTAGCCGGCCTGGCTCAATTATAGTTCCATCTTTATCCTCCTGGCAATCTTTTAAATTTGTAATTTTAAATTGGGGTATTTTAATTTTTAATCTTATTATTACTATTTTTATGTACTGTAATGATTGTTGTGTGATTTTTATACCTCTTCCGTGAAATGTTTAATTGTATAATATGTGCTTTTTATTTATTGTACGCCGGCCCGAGTCCCTTCGTGGAGAGGGAGTGGCTAACAAATCTAATAAATTCAAATTCAAATTCAAATTCCATCAGGACTAGATTCAGTGGTCCATCTGCATTTAAAAAACAAAGGGCACTCTTTTGAAGACAGCAAAGTCCACATTTTGGACAGAGTGAATTGCTGGTTTGAAAGAGAGGTCAAAGAGACCATTTATGTCAAAAATGAACCGCCCTCCCTCAACAGAGGGGGAGGGATACGATATCTCCTATCTCCAGTCTACAACACAGTCCTTTCAGCAGTTCCAAGAAGGTTCCACACCCCTTTGCACCACTCGGGTGACTCTGAGGACACAGATAAATCTCCAGGTGACCTTAATGCCTCACTCAAAGAGTGCAAATGACCAGCTGTCTGCAAGGAGTATCAATCCTTCCATTCCCCACCATCCAGTCAGAGCTGAAGAAGCTTCTTGAATGTGAAGCAAAATGTCTTCAAAGAAAAACCAGAAAGTCCAGTTGCCTCCTGAAAAAAAAAGCATCTTTGGGACAACAGAATTCTTGATTGTGTAAAGATAGGCATAGAATCAAAATTAGGTGAAGCATTAGTATCTCTTTATAACACCTTAGTAAGGCCACACCTGGAACACTGCCTCCAGTTTTGGTCACCACATTGCAAAAAAGATGTCAAGACTTTGGAAAAAGTACAAAGAAGAGCAGCTAAGAGGATTAAAGCCTATTTTTAAAATGATCAGGCTTAATTATCATTACTGTATTTTTTGGAGTATAAGATGCACCCTTTCCCCCGCTAAAAGAGTGTGGAAATATTGGTGCGTCTTATACACTGAATACACGGCATTTTTGGCCTCCCAAATCCCTGCCCCCACATTCCATTTTTGCGAAAAACGGGCCGTTGGTTGCAAAAACAGAGGTGTTTTTGTCTTCCCCCATAACCCAGAAGCACTCCGCAGACTTCAGCGGGGCTGGGAGAAGGCAGAAACACCTCCATTTTTGCGAAAAATGCAAAAAACATGAAAAACACCGTTTTTTGCCCGTTTTCACAAAAATGCGGGCATTTTTACCGTCCCCCAGTCCTGCTGAAGCCTGCGGAGTGCTCCTGGGGGCCGGGGAGGACAAAACCTTTTTTTTCCTACTCACCTCTTCAAAATCTTGGTGCGTCTTATACACCAGTGCATCTTATAGTCTGAAAAATATAGTAATTGTTGTGAACATCAGTTCTCTCTCTGCTAAATAATCGCCACTTGAGACTTCTTCTCAGTGGTGGGTGCCTGCTGGGAGCACCTGGTACCGTTCCGTTTGAGTTCTTCGGCGCGTCCGCGTATGCGCATGGAGCGTATGGCACCTGCATGATGCTCCGCTGAGCAGCTGGAGCATCGCAGGAGGTAAGGATGAATGTGCACACTGAGGGCATCTATGTGGTGGATGCCAGGCCCCGTTGCACCAGGATTCAGAAGCCACCATTACTTCTTCTCCTTCTCCTTCTCCCTTTCCAAACCCTTCCCTCTCTCTTTTTCCCTTCTTTCAGACAAGTGTCAATTTCTCTTTCACCTAATTTGGAAGATTCCTTCTTGCGAAAGAGAACAAGTCAACACCCACCAGATCCGTCTGGCATGAAAGCAATTTGAAGCAGATGCTTCAAGTGAAAAACAGCTAAAGGAGTTCCTTGGATTCCAGGGGAGAAAAGAACGGAAATGAAAAACAACCAGAACTAAGCGTTTTAGCAGACCAAGAACTCAGATCAAGGCAGGCAAGGAACATCTTATGATGATAGGTAGCTCCATCGTGTACCTTCCAGTTGACTTGATTGTCTTGTACTCTTCTCTAGCCTGCTGGCTAAGGAATGATGGTACGGATAGTTTTCAACTTACAACCACAATGGAGCAACCTTGTTTAGGTTGAATCAGAATCAGAATAGAGCTGGAAGGGACCTTGGAGGTCTTCTAGTCCATCCCCCTGCTCAAGAAGGGGATCCTATATCATTTCAGAATCAGAATAGAGCTGGAAGGGACCTTGGAGGTCTTCTAGTCCAGCCTCCTGCTCAAATAGGTGACCCTAAACCACTTGAGACAAATAGTCACCCAGTCTCTTCTTAAAAATCTCCAGAAATGAAGCACCCACAAATTCTTTTTCTTCTTTTCTTTTTTTAATTATTTTTTTTACAAACATATCAATGGGTGAACATTGATGTATCATACATTCTAATGCAAATAAAACTAATAGCATTAGTCAGAGTTATTACTTTCAACCAACTTATATAAGTCTAATAGCAATACATATTTGTATAAAGTTGCAATCTGTCATTATTCAATTATTCCATGTTTTCTCTGATTATTGCTCTTGTTTTATTATATAAAAGTTTATACACTTATATTTCCCTTTTCTCTTATTCTAACTTTGGGTGGCTGTGGCTTGGTAGCCATGTGACTGGGTAGGCATGGCTTGGTGATCATGTGACTGGGTGGGTGTGGCTTGGTGACCATGTGACTGGGCAGGCATGGCTTGGTGGTCATGTGACTGGGTGGGCACGGCTTGGTCGTCATGTGACTGGGTGGGTGGGTGTGGCCAAATTGACGTTACCTCTTTGCCCTAATGACCTACAAAAAGATGATATACCAATTATTTTGTGCTTTTAATACTTAAATAAGAATAAATTTTGGAGGCAGTTTCCCTACTAGAGTTTAGGCAGGGTGGGGATGAAAATGAATGACAATGTAGAAGTGGTCTTGTGTCATGTGGATCTGTCTTTGTCATGATAATTACAACAAAGCAGTCAGGCAGATGTTAAGTCTCCATGGGTTGCTGACATCTCTTCTGCCGCTTAATTGTTTCTCAGAAGGATCCTGATGTTAGCAAGGAGTCAGAAAAAAAATGAGGATTATCTTTCGAACACTGTAGGCCTTGCTCCATCATGGTTTGCAGGTTTTATTACTTTCACTCCACCTCCCACTCTCTAGGTGGATTTTCTTGAAATGTTAGACATGGAATATGGAAATGGATCGAGGAGGAGGAGGAGGAAGAGAAGAAGGGCAAGAATAAAGGATGGAAGGCCACAAACTAAGCTAGGAAGTCCTCACAATGACAAGAAAAGAGGAGGGGGAGAAAAAGAAAAGAAGGAGGAAAGGAGGAGGAGGAGGAGGAGAGAAGAAGAAGAAGAAGAACTAGAAGAAGAACAGAAAGACCCAAAAGAAGAACAAGGAGAAGAACAAGGAGGAGGAAGAGGAGGAGAAGAGAAGAAGAAGAAGAAGAAGAAGAAGAAGAAGAAGAAGAAGAAGAAGAAGAAGAAGAAGAAGAAGAAGAAGAAGAAGAAGAAGAAGAAGAAGACATTTCAATAAAATGCTGCCCTCTTCATCGCAACTCCTATTGCAGGCCTTCTGGAGCACCTCTCAATCATAAATGTTATTCTCCGAAGCAGGAAACTGGCATGAAAACTGCAACATTAAGCCACCCACCAAATTGGTTTATAGTAGATCTTGGCAGTTCCTGACAAAGCAAAGTTGGATGGGAGACTACCAGGAAAACTACAGTGGAGAGATTGAAGAACCACCAAGGGAGATGAGGAGGAGGAGGAGGAGGAGGTGGAGGAGGAGGAGGAGGAGGTCCTTGGTGCTTTCTAATCTTGGTTATTTTCTTGCAGATGTTTGATTACTAACCTAGGTAACATCATCAGTGCTAGAAAAGAGGAGGAGGAGGAGGAGAAGGACGAGGAGGAGGAGGATGGTGAAACATGTCCTGAAAAACGAATCTGCTCTCTAGCTGCAAATGTGGGATCAGAAATGTCTATTCTGAATTACCAGGAAAAAAAAGACCTTGAGAAGATGTGTGGACACGCTGAGTAATGTAAGAGCACAACGGCTTCACCAATCAGTGAGAATTAAATGTTCTCCCTGTGTGGGGATGGAGATATGGGATACCACATTACCATCCCCACCCTCTCATCTCTTCCTACAGTGTTACTAATCTTGCCTTCTCAGTGTTCACTCTCTCCAGAGTTGTGAGTGAGTCAGGGAGTAGAAAGGGGGCATTGGTTTCAGTAGAGTAGAGTAGAGTAAAAGCTGGCATGCTCCTACTATATCTTGGCCTCACCATGTGTCACAATATGTGGGACATTCTGAAACATTTGGCTGCTAAGTGTAGAGACTTAGAATGTATTTTATGTGCCGGTCAACACAAATGCCCTTCTGGATTTGAGAATTGTGACTCGCTTTAAGGAACAGGACTTCAGAATAATTTACTGATTTCTCTTTGTAAGGATCTTACAAAGGATTTTTCTAAGACACTGACCCTTCCAGTTGTGTAAGTGAGTGTGACAGCAACACCAATCCTGGATCCATGTCTTTGACATCTGACTTTGTTCCATCCTGTCATTTGACTCTGGTTTGAAATTGCTTTGCAGACTCCAGGAATAGAAATTGGAAATAAAGCGAGCAGGTGGGTATTCAAATATAGAATAACAGAGTTGGAAGAGACCTTGGAGACCTTCAACTCCCTGCTCAAGCAGGAAACCCTATACCATTTGAGACAAATGGTTGTTCAATATCTTCTTAGAAGCCTCCAGTGATGGAGCACCCACAATCTCTGAAGGTACATTGTTCTACTGATTCATTGTTCTCACTGTCAAGAAATTTCTCCTTGGTTCTATATGTAAATTGGCTTTCTCCTTGATTACTTTCCATCCATTGTTTCTTGTCTTGTCTTTTAGTGCTTTAGAAAATAGTTTGACCCACTTAGCTCTGAAGGAGCCTCTCAAATATTGGAACTTTGCTATCATGTCTCCCCTGGTCCTTCTCTTCATTAAACTAGACATACCCAATTCCTGCAACTGTTCTTCACACGTTTTGGCTTCCAGTCCCCTCGTCATCTGGGTTGCTCTTCGTTGCAATCTTTACAGGTAGGTTTTCTCCTTGATTATTTTCCATCCATTCCTTCTTGTCCTACCTTCAGATGCTTTGGTGAATAGCTTGGCTCCCTCTTCTTTGTGGCAGCCCCTGAGATATTGGAAGACTGCTATTATGTCTCCCCTGGTCCTGCAACCATACTTCATATGTTTTAGCCTCCAGTCCCCTCATCATCTTGTTTGCTCTTCTCTGCGCTCTTTCTAGATTCTCAACATTTTTTAGACTTCCCAACACTGGAAGTTTTTAAGAAGAAACTGGACAACCATTTGTCTGAAGTGGTGTAGGGTTTCCGGCCTGAGCAGGTGGTTGGACTAGAAGACCTCCAAGATCCCTTCCAACCCTATCATTCTGTTATTGTGTAATTATCATTCTAATAAATGAAATTGTAACTGAATCTTCTTCTTCTCCACCTCCTCCTTCCTTCCAACTTTCCCTGTGTGAGACCCTTGGAGACCCTTTGAGAGCTTGTATGAAATGAAATTTCATTTGAATGTACACCAGTTAGTGCACATTCAAAGTGACAATAAAGTTGTCCTCCTCCTCCTCCTCCTCCTCCTCCTCCTCCTCCTCCTCCTCCTCCTCCTCCTCCTCCTCCTCCTCCTCCTCCTCCTCTTCTTGTTCTCCTCATCTCCTCCTCTTTTTCTCCTTCTCCTTCTCCTTCCTCTCCTTCTTCTTCTCCTCCCCCTCTTCCCTCTCCCCTCCTCCTCCTCTCCTCCTCCTCCTCCTACTCCTCCTCCTCCTCCTCCTCCTCCTCCTCCTCCTCCTCCTCCTCCTCCTCCTCCTCCTCCTCCTCCTCCTCCTCCTCCTCCTTTTCTTCTTCTTCTTCTTCTTCTTCTTCTTCTTCTTCTTCTTCTTCTTCTTCTTCTTCTTCTTCTTCTTCCTTCTTCTTCTTCTTCTTCTTCTTCTTCTTCTTCTTCCTCTCCCCCTCCCCCTTCCCCTTCCCCTTCCCCTTCCCCTTCCCCTTCCCCTTCCCCTCCTCCTCCTCCTCCTCCTCCTCCTCCTCCTCCTCCTCCTGCTTCTTCTAGTGTTAGCATTATTCCAAGAAACATCTTTTTTGTACCATGATGACCAGAACTGGACCCAGGATTCCCAGTGGTGTCAGCAACCTGGAGGTTCTTGCAAATAGGTCTCGTGCCCGAGCCTTTTAATGACCCATTTCAATTGTGGCATCGATAGAAAATGTGAATCTGAAACATTCCCTTAATCCCTCCCCTCTTGTTCTCCCTGTCGATCTGATATTATGTGACATTTGAACGACAGTCACTGTCTTTTGAGACTGAGATGAATCTGAAAGCAGAGCTGAAGGGAATCAGGAAAACAAAGCGAGGGAAACAAAGCCTCTTCATTCAACCACTTTTCAACGATACCTGCTATTTAAGTGCAGGGAATATTTCTATTTCTGGAGGAGGAGAGCAGGGAGGCACACGAAGGGGAAACAGTGACTCAGAAAGAATCCCAGGGATTCTACTTCATCTTTTCTTCCTTCCTTCTCTCTCTCCTTCTTTTTTTGTTCTTGGTTCTTTCTTTCTTTTCTCTCTCTCTCTCTCTCTCTCTTTCTCCTATTCTATTTTCCTTCCTTCCATCCCTCCTTCTTTCTTTGTTCTTTGTTCTTTCTTTCTCTCTCTTTCTTTTTTCTTTCTTTCCTTCCTTCCTCTTTCTCCTGCCCTCCCTCCTTCCTTCCTTCTGTCTCCCTTTCTCTCTTTTTCTTCTATTCTTTTCCTTCCTTCCTTCCTCCCCTCCCTCCCCTCACTTCCTCTTTCTTTCTTTCTTTCTTTCTTTCTTTCTTTCTTTCTTTCTTTCTTTCTTCCTTCCTTCCTTCCTTCCTTCCTTCCTTCCTTCCTTCCTCCTATTTTCTTTCCTTCCTTCCTTTTCCCTTTCTCTCTCTTTCTCCTATTCTCTTTTCCTTCCTTCCCTCCCCCTTCCTTCCTTCCTTCCTCCCCCCCTTTCTACCACCTCTTTCACTTTGACTGAAATGCATCTTTCCAGCTGCAATGAAAGGCGAACAATTTCTCCAGGGTCATCAAAGCTAAAAGCTTCCATTTATTAACCACCCAAGCCTTGATCTCCACAGATCTCTGCAGCCTTCTCCCACAAAAAGGGAGGTGAAAGGAATGCTCTGATTTCCAGTTCAGGTTGAACTGCATTCTTGAGGCAAAATGCTTGGGGGCCACATGACCTCAAATTGTCTCCCGGATGTCCCCGATGTAAGCTATTTTGGGCAGTGTTACAAGCCTCAGTGACCCCAGATGAATCAACAGCATCAACCTCAGTCTTTAATGGCCCCAACATGACAGCTTACATCAAGGTCTTTCAACCTTGGCTACTTTAAGGTACATGAATTCCTCTTGGTTTCTCAAATTACGCACACATCACCCTTTGCGGACTATCAGTAGATAAATCTATCAAAAAAGAAATAATCCTGATCTTCTCATTATCTCTTCTTCTCTTCTCTTCTCTTCTCCCCTCCCCACCCCTCCCCTCTTCCCTTCTGCCTTATCTTTTCTTCCCCTCCCTTCTCTTCCCTCCCCTTCCTCCCCCTTCTCCTCTCCTCTCCTTTTCCCTTCCCTTTCCTTCTTCCCTCTTCTCTTCTCTCTTCTCTTCTCTTCTCCTCTCCTCTGCTTTTTCCTTCCCCTCTCTTCCCTCTTCTCTTCTCTTCTCTTCTCTCCTCTCTTCTCTTCTCTTCTCTTCTCCTCTCCTTTTCTCTTCTCTTCCTTTCCCTTTTCTATATTCTTCACTTCCCTCTTCTCTCCTCTCCTCTTTTCCTCCCCTCCCCTATTCTTTCTTTCTTTCCTTCCTTCCTTTCCCTCCCTCCCTCCCTTTCTTCCTCTTCAGGGACGAACCACCCATAATATCAAGGTCACTGACCTCCTCACTTTGCAGCCCTGCAAATCCCAGGAAACTGTTAGCATGGTTTGTTAATATGGTTTCCTTCCTCTAGGAAGCTGCAATGTAAACCCTAATAGAATGAATTGAGAAAATTGCGCTTGTTTATTGTTTGGCCTCCTGAAACTTGGGGGAACAATTTAGAAAACATTTAATGCTCTTTTGGATTGAATCATCTCATCTCCAAGAAGGCCGCAACACTTTCATGAATTGCTATAGAAGCTGCTAGAGGTGTCAGGTTCGTGTTATTAATTGCTAGCGCACAATTGTTGTAGGATTTTCTCACAGTTCTGAAATCCCACATGATAGTTATTGGATTGTTGGCCTTCTTCTTTGGCCTCAGATCATACATGCATTTTGATGGTGCCCAAATTAATAAGCCAAATTGCCAGACGGGAAAGACGAGGTCCGTGCGTGAAAGACCAATTAAAGCGATGTATTGCTAAAGGTCCATGCACAGGAATCTTCTCAACTAATGGTAATCAGCTTGGCCTTAATTAAGAGCCAATAGAATTCAAGAGAGGCTAGACTTAGCTTGCTTGTGGCTATGTAGGGATTCTAGGCTGGTGCCTCTTTTAACTCCACCCCAGGATCTGCCACTCCTTCTCCCACCCATGTAGATAGTGTCCAGGCTAAGATAATGGTGTAGTGCAAGCCATGGTGATGTCACACACACAAGACCATTATGCAAAGTGTATTGTTTTGCTGGTCTTAGGTGCGGCTTGCTATAAATAAAGATAAAGTCCAGATATTTGCCTCGATAAGATTTATGTGTTTATTAAGCTGAATACAGATGGGGCCCTCGGTGCAAAGAGGGAACCCTGAACACACTTTGCCGTTCATATTTATGTGTTTGCTACCTTGTCCGCGTCTCCACTCAGGTGTGTTTCCTGAAGCCGAGACAGTGTCATGTCAGGGACATTGGGTGCTTCTGGAGGAGCTTTCCATGACTCATCATTTCCTTGGCTTAGCTGATAAGGGAGGAGAGCTTGTGGCTTAGAGGTTAATATGCAATGCTGACATCTGCACAAAAGCTCCCTCAACTGTCAATAGAAACATTAGATTCGGAAATGGCATTCAGCCAGTTTGGACCGGTTCAAACGAACCAGTAGCGCCGACGATCAGTTGGCCCTGCCCACCCACCCCCACCTAATCCTGTCCTTTATTTCCTGCTTTCTAGCTCATCTCAATCACACTGCACAGCTGATTCCCCCCCCCTCGCTGTTCTGCTTACTTTTGCTGACTTGGAAGGTAAGCAGCTGCACTTCTAAATGCTCCATTTTCAGTGCTGCGCGCAAGCACTTTAGCTCTGAATATAGAAGTGCAAAGCACGCGCTCACCAAACCGGTTGTTGAACCCAACATTTTTTTTACTACCGGTTTGGGCGAATATTAGTAAAAAAAATGTTGGGTTCAACAACCGGTTTGGTGAGCGCGTGCTTTGCACTTCTATATTCAGAGCTAAAGTGCTTGCATGCAGCACTGAAAATGGAGCATTTAGAAGTGCAGCTGATATATATATATATATATATATATATAGTATATATATATATATATATATATATATGTGTGTGTGTGTGTGTGTGTGTTTGTGTGTGTGTGTGTGTGTGTGTGTGTGTGTATGTATGTATGTATGTATGTATGTATGTATGTATATATATATATAATATATATATATATATATATATATATATATATATATATGTATATATCTCACTCCTCCCTCATTATTTCCTTGGCTTAGCTGATAAGGGAGGAGAGCTTGTGGCTTAGAGGTTAATATAACTGCCTAATGTGTAAAAACAGTCCAGGTTCGATTCCCAGTAAGGGTATGGCTAGCTGATGAGAGCTAAATAGCTTGAAATAGATCTATATTAGTCTCCCTTTATTTATTTATCAGCACAAATCCAATGTGTGTGTGTGTGTGTGTGTGTGTGTGTGTGTGTGTGTGTGTGATGTCATGTCAAAGCACCTAGTATGCCCAAATATGGGAGGGAGCATACTACTTTCCTTTTGCCACTCATCTCCACCCTAGGAGCCTTCCAGGCAGAAAACCATTTTTGTGTTGCATTTGTGCTGATAAATAAATAAAGGGAGACTAGTATAGATCTATTTCAAGCTATTTAGCTATTTAGCTCTCATCAGTTAGCCATACCCTTACTGGGATTCGAACTTGGGCTGTTTTTACGTATTAGGCAGTTATATTAACCTCTAAGCCACAAGCTCTCCTCCCTTATCCCTTATATATATCATTTGTACACAATTCTGTATGTATGTATGTATGTACGTACATACATACATACATACATACATACATACATACATACATACATAAGTGGGTTCCTGCCAGCATTACTACTGGTTTGCCACCCAAAAGATGTTGCACAAGCGTGAACATTTGCACCTAATAAGGTCTGCTCATGGGCACAACATTTTTTAAAAAATGCAATTTTTCAATGAAGATTGTTCTGCGTATGCACAGGACAGAAAATCAAGATAACGGTCCCGATGATTGAATTGGTTTGGCCGCGTGTCCGGCCAAGTTACTACCTATTCAGCCAAACCAGTCCAAACCAGTAGAAACCCACCTCTGAAGAGCTCCGGCTTCTCAACTTCATTTTCATTGAGTCTCTCTATTCACAACTAGCAGAATTTATTTTATTTTATTTTTGCTGAACAATCCTTTGCTTTGGGCTGACTTCCAGCCTCCCGGAAGGAAGGAGACTCCATCTCTCCTCACCCCCCCTCACCCCAAAAAAGCCCTCAAAGGAAGGAGGTGGAGAGATTTAATTGAGATAATTTTAGCTGTTCGGAACAGTGCAGGCAATCTGGGAGGGGAAAAAATATCAACCACATTTCGAGAGGAAAAGGAGAAAGGGATGATTATAGAGCGTGGTGCCGGATATACCAAAAAAGGCAAAAACGGAGATTAAGGGAGAAGGACAGCCTAAGAACTTAGTAGGCGGAAGAATAAAACACTATTACATCAGACTAAACATTTTTTTCCATGTGTTTTCTAGAATGTGCAGAGTGGAAATCTTTGTGCACAGAGGCAATAGTTTAGATTCTTGGACTAACCAGAAATATAATCAAGAGGATTTCATTCTCTTCTTTCTTTGATTCCCAAACATAGAAAAATAATAATAACATAGAACACAGAATAATAGAGTTGGAAGGGACTTGGAGGTCTTCTAGTCCAACCCTGTGCTCGAGCAGGAGGCCCTGTATGAGTGGCTTCATCTGCTAGGTTTCACGGAGGATCCCTTGGGAAACTACGACCTCAAGGATGCCCAATTTAGGATAGTCCAACGGCTTGTGGACATTGATTTACAATATCTACGAGCCAGAGCCAATAAAACCTGCTCCCCCCTGACTCTCAACCAAGTTAATAACTATGGATTGAGGATGGCTTCCTATTTTTATACCCTAACCATTCCCAAGTATAGAAGAGCTTTTTCCCTAGCTCGCTTCAATGTCTTGTCCTCAGCACTTCTGGATGGTCGTTACAAGAGGCTCCCGATTAATGAGGGGCTGTGCCCTTGTGACAGAGCTGAGGTTGAGACAGTGGAGCATGTCCTTCTATTTTGCCCTATGTATAGCGGTGACAGATCTAGGTTACTAGGATCGCATCCTACCCCATACATCCCTGCGACCAATTCGCTCTCACAGAGAGGGACTCCTCCAGGTGCCGTCCACTAAGCAATGCCAGAGGGCGCCGCCGAGGGGAAGGGCCTTCTCTGTGATGGGCCCAGCCCTCTGGATATGACCTCCCCCCCGACATTAGGACAACTACCGATCTCCGCTCCTTCCGCACGAAACTCAAGACCCACCTGTTCCAACTAGCTGGCCTGGCTTGAATTACAACTACATTTTCTCATCCCCCCTGGACAATTTTAAATCTAAACTAACTGATTTTTTGGGTATTTTAATTGTTTTAAATTTTGTTGTGTTGTTTTTTAACTTATGATTATTTATTTATGAATTGTACAAATGTTTTGATTATCCTCCTCCTTGTCAATTTATTTGTATGAGTTATACGCCGCCCCGGAGTCCCTTTGTAAATTGAATGAATAAAATAAAATAAATAAATAAATAATAAATAAATAAATAATAATAAATAAATAATAAATAAATAAATTAATAAATAAAATAAATAAATAAATAAATAAATAAATAAATAAATAAATAAATAAATAAATAAATAATAAATACTGTCTCTTCCTGAAATCGTCCCTTCTGGTCCTGATGGCTGTGATTTGTCTGTGCATTGCCTTGGGGATGTCTCCTCGTACATCACATCTCAGGTTTCCAGATTTTTCTTGAGAGCTGTGACCATTAGAGGAGAGAGCTGTAACCTCCCTTAGTTGGGCTTCTGGTGACTGGCTGCTGTGTCTCTTTTGTACTGTTCGTGTTTTGGTCTGTGACTGTAAATAAAGTATTATTATACAAGTGGCTGTCCAGTCTTTTTTTGAAATCACCCACAACTTCTGAAGGCAAGTCATTCCACTAATTAATTGTTCTCACTGTCAGGAGATTTCTCCTTATTTCTAGGTTGAATCTCTCCTTGGTCAGTCTCCATCCATTATTCCTTGTCTGGCCATCAAGTGCCCTGGAAAATAGCCTGGGCCCCTCTTTGTGGCAGCCCCTCTAATATTGGAACAGTGCTATCATGTTTCCCATGGTCCTTCTCTTCACTAGACTAGCCATGTCCCATTCCTGCAACAGTTCTTCATATGTTTCAGCCTTCAGTCCTCTAATCATCTTGGTTGCTCTTCTATGCACTCTTTCCAGAGCCTCACCATCTTTTTTATATTGTGGTGACCAAAACTGGATGCCATATTCCAAATGTGGTTTTACTAAGGCTTTGTAAAGCAGTACTAGAACTTCACATGATTCTATCCTTCTATTAATGCAACCTAGGATTGCATTGACTTTTTTTGGCAGCTGCCACACACTGTTGGCTCATATTTGTCTGCTAAGACTCCAAGATCCCACTCACAATTACCAGCTTTAAGCCACAGTTTACTTAGCCTATATCTATACAGTTGTTTTTTCTTGCCTAAGTGTAAAACCTTATTTTTATCTATGTTAAATTTCATTTTGTTAGGTCCCAGTGTTCAAGTCTGTCATGATATTTTGGATCTTGAGCTTGTCTTCTGGGGTGTTGATCAGCTTAGTGTCATCTGAAATTTCATAAGTCCCTCTTCTATTCCCTGTCTAGATCATTTATGAAGATATTGAAGAATATTGGGCCAAAAACAGAATCTTGGGGCATCCCATTACTTACTTCCCTCCATGTAGATGTGGTTCTATTGAGATCTACACATTGAGTACAATTTGTCAGCCAGTTACAAACCCATCTGTTGGTGGTGCTGACTATCCTACATTTTTCTAGCTTTCTAACAAGTAGGTTGTGGTCTATTTTATCAAATGCTTTACTGAAATCCAAGTATACTATGTCCGCAATGTTTTGCTGATCCATCTTTGTCCAATCTTTGTCCAATCACTCCCATCCAGAATGCTTCATCTGTGCTTGTTGGCTGGGAAGTGTAAGTTGTAGTTCAGTGACCCAAGCACATCAGGTGGTGGGGGGAGTTTCCAGAGTTGACACCATATACTCTTTCATAGTCACTGTATTCCAGAAATTCAACTCTGCAGTATCCTCCTATCCATTATGGAAAGGAACTACAAGCTGGTGATAATACCACTTTATACTACATTGGTGTGACTACACTTGGAATAGTGCATCCAATTCTATTCATCATGATACGAAAAGTTGCTGAGACTTAAAAGGAGTACAGATAAGAGCAACAAAAATGATACAATTATTCATCCCATGAAGATCACACTCAAAGTGTCGAGGGCCAGCATATGCAGGTCACAAAACACCAATATTATACAACTGTTCCTCACTCACCTCCAAAGGATGGAGATTTTACTTGGAGAACACCAAAAAGAATAAAGAATTGGTAAGGCCACACTTGGAATACGACATCCAGTTTTGGTTGCCATGATGTAGAAAAGATGTGGAGACTCTAGAAAGAGTGCAGAGAAGAGCAACAAAGATGATTAGGGGACTGGAGGCTAAAACATATGAAGAACGGTTGCAGGAACTGGGTATGTCTAGTTTAATGAAAAGAAGGACTAGGGGAGACAGGATAGCAGTCTTCCAATATCTCAGGGGTTGCCACAAAGAAGAGGGAGTCAAGCTATTCTCCAAGGCACCTGAGGGTAGGACAAGAAGCAATGGGTGGAAACTAATCAAGGAGAGAAGCAACTTAGAACTGAGGAGAAACTTCCTGACAGTTAGAACAATTAATCTGTGGAACAGCTTGCCTCCAGAAGTTGTGAATGCCCCAACACTGGAAGTCTTTAAGAAGATGTTGGATATCCATTTGTCTGAAGTGGTGTAGGGTTTCCTGTCTAGGCAAGGGGTTGGACTAGAAGACCTCCAAGGTCCCTTCGCACTCTGTTATTCTATTCTATGTCCATCATCTATGGTGGCACAAGAGCTAAGGTGGCATAGTGATTACAATGTAGTATAATAAGCCATGTACTTGGCAAGATATCTGCAGAAAGGAATGATACGGGAAAAAATAATGAGAAAAAGATATAGCACGGGAGACATTGGCAATTCCTTCTTATCTGCCACACTTCTCAATTCCATTGTGGAACCACAGCGTGAAAAATTTTGACAGTCAAACTGGGGGCGACCCCAGCAGGATGCAAAGACTTCAGGTAGGAATTCTACTTCTGTGCAACGGAACTTCACAACATGTTAGTGTCAGGAATTGCCACACAGACACACACCGGTAGATTCACTCCTCACTTCGGTCTCCTTAAGCTTGGAAGTACATCCTGAAGCTGAGTCCCAAGCGGGGGTGGAAATAATTATTTTTGCAAGTTTGGGCATTGGTGACTGATTTTTATTTGGGGTCTGTCCAACTCTTTCTAGGAGTTCTGACTGCATAATATCACAACGTCTAATGCTATCTTTGGTTGCTATAGAAAAGTCTTTTGCCAGTGATTCCGTTGGGAGCAAATTTCAATGAGTCATCCTTTCCTTCCAGGAGAAAGTCTCTGGTCTGAAGGTCCCCTTGGGCTCATGGAATGACCGAAAAGGTAGGTGGACATAGCTGGAGGGGCTGTGTCCAGATTCGACTGTTACACCAAAGATATTATGTTATGAGTTGTGGGTGCTCCATCCTTGGAAATATTGGGCAGTCATTTGTCCGGGATGGTATAAGGACTCCTGTGTTGGGCAGGGGGGTGGACTAGAAGACCTCAAAGGCCCTTATTATCTTATGCACTGACCACTGCAAGGCACTCTCCATGGAGCGGTCTTTGAAGGATATCTGGAAGCTGTTAATCCATAGAGAACGTCACCTAAAGTGGTGAGGACTTCTAGTCCAGTTTTGTGAGCGTTGCCTTACGATCCAGTTCCTAGTAGAATTCCAAATTTCGCTTCTTACCTATAATATCCTAGGACAGGCATAGGTGTGAAGTCCAGTTGTACAGTACTAAACAAATGAGTTGTAAGTTGAGGGCTACCTGTATTGGAGCCCAGCACACCTGTGGTGGGATTCAAATTTTTTTACTACCGGTTTTGTGGGCGTGGCTTGGTGGGCACGGTTTAGTGTGCATGGCAGGGGAAGGCTACTGCAAAATCCCCATTCCCTCCCAATCAGCTGGGACTCAGGAGGCCGAGAATAGATGGGGGCATGGCCACCCAGAAGTGGTATTTACCGTTTCTCCGAACTACTCAAAAGTTCCTCCACCTGTTCTCCAGAACTGGTCAGAACCTGCTGAATACTACCTCTGACTGAGGATGACCTGAAGTCAGAGACCTGGAATCGCTTCCCTAGGGGAAGCTTAACTCAGGTGAAGTGTCTTTACATGGAAAGCAGCTTGCAAAATCACCATGAGATGCAGAGCCACAGAGGAGACATTAGAAGGCCCAAGGACCTCAATCACAATGAGCCTCTCTCATTCATTGTGCCATCATGGCAGGGGAAGGATTCTGCAAACTCCCCATTCCCTCCCAATCAGCTGGGACTCAGGAGGCAGAGAATAGATGAGGATGGGGCCAGTCAGAGGTGGTATTTACCGGTTCTCCGAACTACTCAAAATTTCCGCTACCGGTTCTTCAGAACTGGTCAGAACCTGTTGAGTACCACCTCTGCAGCACACTCCTGGCCTTGGCACATGAGTGGAAACCGTGGTTTAATTTTGCCAAAATTTAGCTGGACTTGTTTCTTTGTCCCCCTTTCTGTTTATCTAATTATAATCCCTTATATAATATAAGGTAGCCTATAATAACAGCAGAACATTTTCTGGGCGACTTCAAAGATGCTTTTAAGTTGGTCTTTATATTAAAGGGCCAATTTTATATTCTCAACAATTTGTTGGAAAGTCTTTAGGCAGAGCAATCATTAGAGCTAAAAACACAAAGGAGTAAGTGTTCCTTGTGTCATCGTTTCTCAACATAGGTTGATATTAAAACACTTCCAACCCCCCTCCCCCCACATCCTTATTTCGGTACAGGCTGTCACCCAAATCTGAACATTGTCATCAAGTGTGTTATTAAATAGAAAGAATGAAGACTCGGTAACGGCAACACTGTTTTTCCTTTCCCAAGCCTCCTAATTTTAAAAAAATACATATTGAAGGATGAAAAGCTATTTGTGTTGCACAGTTCTACTTCTACTGGAATTTTGCACTGATTTATCTTCATGGAACAGAACTAGACTTTGAAATGGTGAGCTGTGCAATTCAACATTAATGTTATAGCCAACAAGGTGTTCTGTCAATCCAGAAAGTAAGAATGATAGAAAGATAGATAGATAGATGATAGATAGATAGATAGATAGATAGATAGATAGATAGATAGATAGATAGATAGATAGATAGATAGATAGATAGATATGAATGATACATAGATAGATGATAGATGGATGGATGGATGGATGGATGGATGGATGGATGGATGGATGGATGACAGATAAATAGATGGATGGATGGATGCATAGATAGATACAGATCAGTGGTGAAATTCAATTTTTTTTTACTACTGGTTCTGTGGGCATGGCTTGGTGGGTAGGGTAGGGGAAGGATACTGCAAAATCCCCATTCCCACTCCACGCTGGGGACAGTCAGAGGTGGTATTTGCTGATTCTCTGAACTACTCAAAATTTCCACTACCGGTTCTCCAGAACGTGTCAGAACCTGCTGAATTTCACCCCTAAAACAAATACAGACACATATGAATAGAGTTGGAAGGGACCCTGTAGGTCATCTAGTCCAACCCCCCACCCAAGCAGGAGACCCTGCCCATTTCTGACAGAATGCAGTCCAGTCTCTTCTTGAAAACCTCCAGGGATGAAGCTCCCACAACTTCCGAACGCAACTTCTGTTTCATGGGTTGATCTCACTGTCAGGAAATTTCTCCTTAATTCCAGGTTGAATCTCTCCTTGATCAGTTTCCATCCATTGTTTCTTGTCATATCTTCTGGTCCTTTGGAAAAGTGCTCTTCTTTGCACTTTTCTCCAGAGTGTCAACCTCTTTTTTATATTGTGTCAACCGAAACTGGATGCAGGATTCCAGGCATGGCCTTCCTAAGGCTTTATAAAGTGGCAATAATACTTCATGTGATTTTGATTCGATGCCTCTATTTATACCAGGTATCTTCTGGATAGTACCGTTTCTCGAAGTCATACTGAAATTAAGCTCACTGACTTGGGCACTATATTCTAGGACTATGATGGTGAACATATGGCATGCATGCCCGAAGTGGCATGTGGGGCCATGTTGGCTGGCAAGCGCAGCATTGCCCATTCCTCTTCTGGGTTTCTGGCACGCATGCAGATTGCACATCCTGGCACTACTGTTTAGCTCATGCTCACGTGTACGCCTGCGTGCGACGCTTCTGCGCATGTACAGAAGTGTCCAGGTGGGTGGGTGGAGTCTCCTGCCACCACCATGACTGGTTTGCCCAATCCAGGCCGATTGAGGAGCAACTCACCTCTGGTGCGCATGA
The DNA here is from genome assembly GCA_029891615.1 of Natrix natrix natrix. Classification (NCBI taxonomy): domain Eukaryota; kingdom Metazoa; phylum Chordata; class Lepidosauria; order Squamata; family Natricidae; genus Natrix; species Natrix natrix. The sequence goes on along the minus strand of JAKRSK010008640.1, from coordinate 1,086,533 downwards.
TGACCAGCTGGGGTTTTTTGCGCATGTGGCAGGCCCAGAAACTGGAAGAGCTGGTCTTCTGGTTTCTGCTGTGTGCATGCGCGCTGGCCAGCTGAACATTGTGTGCGCATGTGCACCAGTAACCAGAAGACAAGCTGGCTGGGATGCGCATGCTCCCTTTGGTCTTCCAGGGTGCACGCACTCCCTTTTTGGCATTTGGTGCTGAGAAGGTTCACCATCATTGTTCTAGGAGAATTGCGACCAGGACAGATATTTTTGTTTTTAAAAGTGTTACTTTACAATACAATACAATAGCAGAGTTGGAAGGGACCTTGGAGGTTTTCTAGTCCAACCCCTTGCCTAGGCAGGAAACCCTGTACAGTTTCAGACAAATGGCTATCCAACATCTTCTTAAAGACTTCCAGTGTTGGAGCATTCACAACTTCTGGAGGCAAGCACTGATTAATTGTTCTAACTGTCAGGAAATTTCTCCTCAGTTCTAAGTTGCTTCTCTTCTTGATTAGTTTCCACCCATTGCTTCTTGTTCTACCCTCAGGTGCCTTGGAGAATAGCTTGACTCCTTCTTCTTTGTGGCAACCCCTGAGATATTGGAACACTGCTATCATGTCTCCCCTAGTCCTTCTTTCTCTTAAGCTAAACATACCCAGTTCCTGCAACCGTTCTTCATATGTTTTAATCTCCAGTCCCCTAATCCTCTGTTGCTCTTCTCTGCACTCTTTCTAGAGTCTCCACATCTTTTCTACATCATGGTGACCAAAACTGGATGCAATATTCCAAGTGTGGCCTTACCAAGGCTTTGTAAAGTGGTATTAACCCTTCACGTGATCTTGATTCTATCCCTCTGTTGATGCAGCCCAGAACTGTGTTGGCTTTTTTGGCAGCTGCTGCCCATGGCTGGCACACTTTTCTTCTTCTCAATATTAACCTTCTCTGGATACAGCCTATTTTCCCCACAATCAGGATAAATCTCAATGAGCCCCAGAATGCAGCCAGAGGCTGGAAGAAAAGTGAGCTCCCACCCACTCCGTCTTTACAATTCAGGAAAGTAATGCTTGTTGACTAGCTGGGAGAAACTAGCAGGTTTTCCTTTCTTGGGGTATTAAGATTATATCTAGTCATTTTAATTGCATGTCATGAATATACTGGGAGGCTTTCATGGATCTGCCCCCAGACTCCTCTCCGAATGCAAGTTCCCCAAAGTGCTTTTATTTTCAAGAGGCAACTGGACTTAATGTTTTTTCTTTGAAGACATTTCACTTCTCATCCAAGAAGCTTCTTCAGCTCTGACCGGATGGTGGGGAATGGAAGGATTGATATGCCTTGCATTGGCATTCTTTTAGAGAATCGTTGAGGCCACTTGGAGGCTTATCTGTGTCCTCTAAAAGAATGCAAATAACCAGCCATCTGCAAGGAGTATAAATCCATCCATTCCCACCACACTACAAAACAGATGTTGAGACTCTGGAAAGAGTGCAGAGAAGAGCCACAAAGATGATTAGGGGACCGGAGGCTAAAACATATGAAGAACGGTTGCAGGAACTGGGTATGTCTAGTTTAATGAAAAGAAGGACTAGGGGAGACAGGATAGCAGTCTTCCAATATCTCAGGGGTTGCCACAAAGAAGAGGGAGTCAAGCTATTCTCCAAAGTACCTGAAGGACAGACATAGAATAATGGATGGAAACTGATCAAGGAGAGATTCAACCTGGAAATAAGGAAGAATTTTCTGACCGTGAGAACAATCAATCCATGGAATAAAAGTTGCCTTCGGAAGTGGTGGGAGCGTCATCACTGGAAGCTTTCAAGAAGAGACTGGACTGCCATCTGTCAGAAATGGTGTAGGGTCTGCTTGGGCAAGGCATCAGACTAGATGACCTACAAGGTCCTTTACAACTCTGTTAATCTGTATATATGTATATTTTATTATCTCTTTCTTTCTAAACGTATATAGTGATTTCTTTCTAGCCATAAGGTATCCGTTTTAAACTTCAAACCTATTTATCACAAATTCATTTTTCCTCTGACATATATATATATATATATATATATATTTAGCAAAAAGTCCACAGGAGAGTTCCGGTTACTGATAAAGGAAATTGTTGATCTTTTTCTAATCAAACAAGCTAATTTTGCTTTCTCTGCTCCTTCTGTCCTCTCCGTCAACCTTTGCTCCATTGTGAGTTTTTCAGAGTCTTTCTATTTTTTGCACACATAATAGTCTCACAGCAGTTGTCATGTCTAAAAATAATCTTCCGTGGCTCTTTCCAATTTGCAGCCCGTTGAGCTCAGCACAATAAAGTTCCGGTTTCAATTGATCTGTAAAACCCGTTGTATTGTTATATGGAATTGAACACAGAAATGTTTTTAACAAGTCCAACAAGCATGCTAAAATGTATCTTCACATGGTCCACACTTCCAACACAAATCTGAAATACTTTAATACATTTTTTTGTAGTCATCTACCATAAGTACGTTATTTTATTTTTAAAAAAATCTGTTTTAGGTTGTAGCATATTGTAAACTTCGATTCTTTTAACTATACATTTTCCTACTATTCCATTAATTAATCTATACTGTATATAAAAGCCAAGCACCACTCACTCATCACGAAATCTCCAGAACAGTAAAGCCTACAAACTTGAAATTTGGCATGTATGTCCAGCTTGGCTTCTAGGTGATCACTAAGAAAGGATTTTTTGAAATGACCAACAGATCATTAGTATTTCTTATATGGTAAGTAACACACTCTGATGCTAAGGAGTTCTACTCCCTCTCCCCACCTGAAAAGAACTCTGTTCCAACTGCCAGTTGCTTTTTATTAACAGGCTCTGATGCTAAGGAGTTAGACATTCTACTCCCCCTCCCCACCTGAAAAGAACTCTGTTCCAACTGCCAGTTGCCTCCCATTCCATTACCTCAGTTCAAGCTGGCAGACATTCCACTCCTTCAGTCAGGAGCGAAGTATTAAACATCGGTACCTCACCAAAATATCTACGCCTTCCACCTATAGAACTGCTTCGAGACTCAAGGCGGCAGGAGCGATATTCCCTTATGCATTTCGATCACCAACCACCACTGAGTCAACAGATTTTGAGTCGAATTTCTCCTGCATAGCCTAATCATAGTTTCATCACGAAGCATTTGTATCCAGCTAGTATTCTATATAGCATCCAAGGTTCTTAGTTTTTTGGACTGTCTGGACTCCTGATTTTCTGTGCTGGATCCTTTAACTGTCCTGACCACATCCGTTTTATCCATGTACCCCTCTTCTACGGTGACTTACCTTGGTCCAAATGAGAGATAAAATCAGCACTTCTTCAATTTCGCTCAAAGTCGAAAAAGCCACATTTCAACACGATAAATAAATGAATACATACATCCTCCGGTCTGCATTATTTCCATCCTTGCTGATTGTGGCAGTGTGGTGAGTCAGACTGGCTCTCCTTGCTTCGCCGCAGCAGGCAAATTCCAATCTTGACCTTCAACTAAATCTTTGGTTATATTCAGATGCAGAATTCCCCAATAATACATCTTTGGAAAAGAAGCAGCTGGCCTCTCATTTCGAAGCAGGAAATGTCTTTCCTCTGTTTATCAAGAAGGGAGATCCTCTGTGTGATCAATATATGTGTGGAAGCATGGAGGAGTAGGGGAGAGGAAGGGGAAGAAGAAAAGAGAAAGGAGGAAAGAAGAAAGTAGAGAAGAAGGGAGGGTAGGAGAAAGAGAGAAGGAAGAAGAAGTAAGGTTGTTGTAATATAAGATGGAGGTGTGGGGTGGCAGGAAAGCAATCTCAAAAATACTATTATATCTTTATATATAACACCAATAACGTCTATGAGAAATGTATTTTTGTGAAATGTATGTATATATGAGTAAGAAAAATAAAAATAAATAAAATTCAAAAAAAGTTGACAAGAGTGCTTGATTATACAATAATACAATAGTAGAGTTGGAAGGGATCTTGGAGGTCTTCTAGTCCAACCCCCTGCCTAGGCAGGAAACCCTATACCATTCCAGACAAATATCTATCCAACATCTTTAAAAATTCCAGTGTTGGGGCATTCACAACTTCTGGAGGCAACTTCTGTTCCACTGATTAATTGTTCTAACTGTCAGGAAGTTTCTCCTCAATTTTAAGTTGCTTCTCTCCTTTATTAGTTTCCACCCATTGCTTCTTGTTCTGTCCTCAGGTGCCTTGAAGAATAACTTGACTCCCTCTTCTTTGTGGCAACCCCTGAGATATTGGAAGACTGCTATCATGTCTCCCCTAGTCCTTCTTTCTCTTAAGCTAGACATACCCAGTTCCTGCAACCGTTCTTGTTCTTCAGGTTCTGGTATTTCTTCAGCTTCTCATCTTCCTTCTGCTTGATATTGGCACCATCATATATGATTAGTCCAGGTGGAAGGGGAACAAAACAGAATTCCTTCTGTGGACCATTGTGCTCTGTGGAATGCAACCAATGGAACTGCTTACCTCCAGATGTTGTGGATGCTTCATCACTGGAGGTTTTTAAGAAGAGACTGGACAGTCACTCATCTGAAATGGTATAGGGTCTCCTGCTTGAGCAGGGGGTTGGACTAGAAGACCTCCAAGGTCCCTTCCAACTCTGTCCTGATTGATTGATTGACCCTCAGTCATCCAGGTCATAGTTGTCTCAAAGGTGCTTTTTCCAAATAGCAACTGGGCTGTTTTTTTTTTCCTTGAGGAAGTCCTTTTGTCAGGGTTCCAAGTAATACTCCCAACGAAAGAAGACTCTGAGGCTTGAGGTTCCTCAACGTTCCACTTTATTAGAGATGTCATATTAGCCCATCTGAGAAAACCCAAATCTGAAAGCTTCCAGGTTTTCCCCACCCAAAAGAAAGTCCAAGTCCCTGCCTAACACCCACATGTCTGCCATATGGTCCAATCAGGCGCCTTCCCAACTGGAGATGCCTCCCCGTCACTTCATCGCAGCTGCAGGGCAAGGTGTCCTTGACTCTCTGAGAAAAGAATGTTATTTTGACTATATACCTCACCTACTCTATGTAATCAATCCCCCCTCCCATTTTCCCACAGTAGAAAAAGAGGCAGGTCTGAATGCCCAAGGCAAAAGATGGCTTCCAGGCCTGACACCTTTCACTTTTCATCCAAGAATCTTCATAAGTTCTGGCAGGATGAAAGGTCCCATGCCTGCAAGCCATCTTTTCTTTTTGGACGTCAGGCCTGCCGCACTTTCTACTGTGGGAAAATGGGAGGGGGGGGAATTATATGGAATTGTGTGATGGGTAGCCATAATGACATTCTTCTTAGAAAGTCAAGGTCATCCTTTGTCTCTGCACCTGGCCGGAACTGAATGGGTGGCACCTGTCTTTGTGGCAGTGGAGGATTGGACCTTGGGATGGACTTGTGGGTGTTGAGGCAGGGTCTTGAACTTTCAACTGGGTGGGGAAAACTTGGAAGCTTTCAGATTTGGGTTTTCCCTGATGTGCCAGCATGACATTTCTAATACAGTGGAACTTTGAGGGAACTCAAGTTTTATTTCATTGGGGGTGTTTTTGGAACCCTGACAGGTGTGTGTGTGTGGGGGGGGGGGTATCAATGGAAAGAAAGCACCACCTATCTCCTCTCTACAATACAAGTTTGTTTAGCCATTCCACCCCAAGTTGTTGTCTGATACAGGTGACCCCAAGGGCATAGATAAACTCCCAAGTGGCTTCAAGAGCTCCCAGGGAGAGTACTAATGACCAGATGACTGCAAAGAAATATGAGCCTTCCAGTCCCATCCCCAGTGGTGGGATCCCGCCAGTTTTATAACCGGTTTGGTGATCACCTGTTTTGCATGCATATGGTTTGCTCGTGCGCGGGCCTGTGTGCAGTTTTACCAAAACATACCTTCCACTTTACTTCTTGGGGAGTAACACAGCTGAGGCACAGCAATCCTCTCTGCTGCGCTAATCAGGGACGTGCGGTCAGGGGAGGCAGGGGAGGCAGAGCCTCACCGCTCTCATCATGAAAAAAAAGGGGAAAGGGAAAAGGCGCTGAGGAGCCTTGGGGAATGGGACTGCGCAAGCTACGGTCCCCTTCATGTTGACTCAGGAAGGCGGGGAATGGGACCACGTGTGCAGGACAGAGGGAGGTGCAGGAAGCTCCTCTAGCCTCAGCTTCCCTCCTGTACATGTGGTCCCATTCCCCGCCTTCTGTCGGGTTCTGACGCCGGAGCTCATGTTCCAGGGCGAATGCACATGCGCAAGCAGATCCCTTCCTCGCACTGAGCAATGGCAGGTTTATGGGAAGTTGCTCGCGAAAGCAGAAAGTGCGACGGAGTTTTTGGACCATCGGCTACCGTTTCCCTGCCAGCTCACTCACGAAAGGACCCTGGAAACCGAGTCGTAGCCAGTGCCTTGTTAAGAATTCCCCACCTTTCTGATGACGTCACCAGCCTCACCAGCCATAAACCTCACCGCACGTCACTGGCGCTAATCAGCTAAGGGGATATACCATATTTTTCGGAGAATTAGATGCACTGGAGTGTAAGACTTTTGTGCATCCTCTCCATAGTCTTCCTTTACAATTTATATAAAATCTCATATTATCAATCTAATATATATGTATACATTATTATCATTGTTAATCATTTACTCGACTATGACTATTATTCCTTCATTTTATACGAGATATTCTAAATTTTGGATTAATTTATATTATAACAATTCATTACATCCTCCTAAATCCATCCAACAATAGTATATCTTTATATTATATTCTGTGTCATTCCATTGTCTTTGTATTGCAAAATTTTCAGTCATATTTCATTTCCATGTATTTTTTATCTAACCACTGATAAAATACATCCCATATCTTACAACATTATTTTTCTTCTTGTTCTCTAATTCCAAATGTCAATTTACTCATTTCAGCACATTCTATTATTTGATGAATAACTTCCTCCTGCATCGGCATTTTTTAATTTTTGCAGTTTCTAGCAAATACAATTCTAGCCGCTGTTAACACATTTACAATCAAATATTTCAATTCTCTACTATATGTTCCCGGTAAAATCCCCAATAAAAATATCTCTGGTTTAAAGTCAATATGTTTTTCTGTCATTTTTTCCAACCATGTGTGGATTTTAGTCTAGTATTTTTTAGCTTCTGAGCCTCTTTTTTGAGGGAAAATGGTGCGTCTTATATTCCGAAAAATACGGTAGGTAAGTAAAGCATAAGAGCAGACCAACCTGATCATCGGAGAGAACCAGTTTGCTCTCAGCTGATAGTCAGAGCTACTGGTTTGCCCGAACTGGTCCGAATTGGCTGAATCCCACCCCTATCTGTCCTCCCCATCCTGCTAGAACCGATGAAGCTTCTTGGATGAGAAGTGAAATATCTTTCTCAAGAAAAAAAAACCCTGTCCAGTTGCCTCATGAAAAGAAAAAAAAAACACCTTTGAGAGACAATTCTTTGTCTTGAGAATCTAACCCCCATAGAGTGGTGTGGCAGGTAAATCGTTAAACTCAAGTTTGCAAGGACCAGACTCAAATCTCCCTTCAGCTGTGAAGTTGGCTGTTTTGTTGGATCAGTTCTTGATTGCTGAATTCATCAGCCGTGTCTAGAGAGGAGGGGAGGGTCAAAAAAAAGAAGAAGAAGACATGGCTGTGATTGAAATCAAAGCCTAGCACCCTTTTTCAATGTATTGCAGGCAGGATACATGGAAGTAGGAGGCAGGGCTGCAGTCAACCTCTTGGCTATTGTGAAACACACAAAACACACACACCTACAGTACACACAGACACACTCCTTGTTATTCCTCCATTTCCATGTTTTTTAATATGCGTTTTATTAAAGGCTTTTCAAAGAGCATAAAAAATAACCACAGACCAACAGAAGATGTTTTAAGGGGGAGGAAGGAGGGAAAGAGGCAGAGAGGAAGGAAGGAATGGAGGGGTAGGGAAGGGAAGGAGGGAGGAAATAAGGAAGGAAGGAAGAAGGGAGGGAAGGAGGGGTAGGGGAGGGAGAGAGGAAGGAAGAAAGGAAGAGAAGAAGCAAGGAACCCTTCCCTACCCTTCCTTCCCTCCCTTCTTCCTTCCTTATTCTCAAGACACAGAATTGTTTCTCAAAGGTGTTTTTTCATGAGGAAGAAAGGAAGGGAAGAAGCAAGGAACATGACAGGAAGGAAGGAACGAAGGAAGAATGAAGGGAGAGAAGGAGGGTAGGGAAGGGAGGGAGTGAGGAAGAGAGGGAGGGAGGAAGAGAGGAAGAGAAGAAGCAAGGAACAGGAGAGGGAGGGATAAAGGAAGGAAGGAAGAAGGGAGAGAAGGAGGGGTAGGGAAGGAAGGGGCAGAGGAAGAGAGGAAGGGAAGAAACAAGGAACAGGGGAGGGTGGGAGGAAGGAATGAAGGAAGGATGATGGGATGGAAGGAAGGAGGTGGGCAGGAAGGAGGGAAGGATGGAGGGAGGGAAAGAAGAAGGGAGGGAAGGAGGAACAAAGTCAGAACTAGAACTCCCCATCTCCTGGCGAGTGGCCAAAAGTCACCCAGACAATTTTTCACACCTAAGACGGGACTAGAACTCCCCATCTTCTGGTGATCAGACCAAAGTCACTCAACAACAGGCTTTCCCATTTAAGGCAGGACTAGAACTCCCAGGCTCCTGGTTACTGGGCCAACATCTTCCCCACTTCCCCAAACTGGCTGCTAAAGCATGCTAAGCTTGGGTTATAAATATAATAAATGGATAAATGGATGCCGAGCTCTTCCTCCCACCCACCCCCACCATCTACCAGCCGAGATGCTTTCTCAAACACCTTGTTTCTGCTGGCTTCCTGCCCCCCCGCTCCCCCCACTGAGCTGGCTGGTGACTTTGCCCCCTTCCGAATAGATCCCGCTGTTCCGCCCACCGACAATGGCCCGGTTCGAGTCATCTGCGGCAAGAGGCATAAAGCTAATAAGCCAAATTGGTGTGTTTTTTCTCTTGATGGCACCTCCCACAGTTTGACACGGCAGGGAAGGGACGAAGAGTGGCTCCTAATCAATAGCTCATTAATATGATCTCAGCCCCCTCGGCCTCCTGCCAAGAAAATTAGGAAATGATGGATTTCCATGGAGCCAACACAGACATTTATGAAAAGAAAAATATAGTATCTTCCCAAGCCGCTTTCCAAAGGAGGAAAAACCCACCCTAAGCGGGTAGGAGTCCACAGAGTGGCCAATGAATTTCCCCACGAATGGTGAGGAAGATGGGAGTAATAACCATAAGCACCTACCAGCGTCACTTTCACTTCAGCTCCTCTTTGAAGACCTTTAAAAAAAAACCCAAAACCAAATGATTTGGATAATAACATTTCCAAGCAACCGCTTTGCGGTGTCGAGTGCACAACGTAGACTGGGTTTCTGAAATCAAATGGATTCCAATTATTATTTTTTTCAATTGCCTTTTATTCTGTGCTTTGGGAAGAGCTACTGTTGTGGCTTTGAATCTTTAGAAACAGAACAGAGAGTGAGAGAGCAATTTTTCCACTCTCCAAACATACAATTAAAGATCCATTGCAGGAGGCTATGAATGAGGCCTCCAGGACTGAGATGTCCCAAAGGCAGGTTCACAAGGGGTAGGGGGAAATATTTCTAAGGGGCGCAGACCTGGTGGTAACAAGGGCCTGGAGAGAGAGAGAGAGAGAGAGACAGAGACAGAGACAGAGACAGAGAGAGACAGAGACAGACAGACAGACAGACAGACAGACAGAGACAGACAGAGACAGAGAGGATGTAAAGGAAGAGAGTGGAAAGGGGAGGGAGGGAGAGGGGAAGGGACAGTGAAGAGAGATGCATGGAGAGGGAATGAGAGAGAATGGAGGGTAAAAGAGAGAGGGAAGGAGAGACAGGGAGAAAGAGGCGATTTGCAGGGGAGAGGGGGAGAGAAAGAGAGAGAGAGAAATGGAGAAATAAGGAGAGAGGGAAAGGGAAAGCCAGAGAGTGGGAAGGGGAATGAAAAAGAAAGAGAGAGAGAGAGAGAGAACAGGGAAGGAGAGAAAAGAAAAAGAGAAGGAGGGAAAGAGGCAAGGGAGGGAGAGAGAAGAGGAGGGAAAGAGAGGGGAAGGGACGGTGAAGAGAGATATTTAGAGAGGGAATGAGAGAGAATGGAGGGGGAAGGAGAGAGGGAAGGAGAGACAGGGAGAGGGAGGGGGATTTGCAGGGGAAGGGAGAGAGAAGAAGGGAGAGAGACAGGGAGAGAGGGAGGGAAAGAGAGAGGGAGGGAGAGAAACAAAGAGAGGGAGAGACAGAGAGGGAAAGACACAGAGGAGGGAGGGAGAGAATGAGGAGGGAAAGAAAGAGAAAGGAAGGAGAGAGGATGAGAAAGGAGGGAGGGAGACAGTGGAGGGAGAGAGAGGGAAGGGAGAGAAAGAGTGGAGTTGAGAAGGAAAGCAGGGGACTGAGGAGAGTGGAGAGGGAGGGAGGATGAGAGAAAGGGAGAGAGAGGGAAGGAAGGAGAGAGGAAGAGAGAAGGGGTTGGGAGAGAGGGAGAAAGAGGAAGGTGTTGGGTGGAAGAGGGGAAATGAGTGGGAAGGGAGAAAAGAGAGGGGAAAGAGGGAGGGGAAAAGATGGAAGGGAGAGGGAAGGAAAACGAAAGAGAGGAGATGGAAGGAAGGAGGGAGAGAGAGAGAAAGATGGAATAAGACAGGGAAAGAACAATCAAGAACATGCAGATGCTTTGCTGGATTGGGCCATGACTCGAACTTCAACTGGCATTGAAGGGTGGACCAGATTCCTGTTGCAAAGTTCCTACACAAGAGATGGAGAAAATTCATTTCCCATTCTTGTTCCCTTACAAACACTCTTTGGAGGAGACCAGCTGCCCTGTTCACACAGGGCCTTCAAGAAAGCTCATAGATGGGGTAACATTCATTGAACAACTATCCTGCTTAGCAACAGAAATCTTGGGCTCATTTGTGGTCATATGTCAAGGACTACCAGTGGAAATAGATAGTTGACATCCACTCAATTTGTGCAGGAAACCTTACAGGAACAGATTAACAGAGTTGGAGGGGACCTTGGAGGTCTTCTAGTCCAACGCCCCACCCAAGCAGGAGACCCTACATCATTTCTGACAGAGGGCAGTCCAGTCTCTTCTTGAAAGCTTCCAGGGATGAAGCTCCCACAGCTTCTGAAGGCAATTTATGTTCCATCAGTTGGTTGTTTTCACTCTCAGAAAATTTCTCTTTATTTCCAGGTTGAGTCTCTTCTTGATCAGCTTCCATACATTATACCTTCTCTGGCCTTCAGGTGCTTTGGAAAATAGCTTGACCCCCTTCTCTTGGTGGCAGCCCCTCAAATAGTGGAAGATGCTATCGTGTCTCCCCTGGTCCTTCTCTTCACTAGACCAGACATGCCCAGTTCCTGCAACTGTTCTACATATGTTTTAGCCTCCAGTCCCCTAATCATCCTGGTTGCTCTTCTCTGCACTCTTTCTAGAGTCTCAATGTCTTTTTTATAGTTTGGTGACCAAAACTGGATGCAGGACTCTAGGTGTGGTCTTACTAGGGCAGTGGTGGCGAACCTATGGCACGCGTGCCACAAGTGGCACGTGGAGCCATTTGTCAGGGCACGCGAGGCACTGCCCTGTCAGCTGGCCAGCTGAGTTCACCTTTTTAAAAGCTATTTTTCGCCCTCCCCAGGCTCCAGAGGCTTTATAGGAGCCTGGGGAGGGCAAAAAGAGCCCCCCCCGCCCCCCGGAGGCTTCAGGGACTGTCCGGAGGCTTCCCTGATGCCTTCGGAGCGCTTAAAATGATCCTCTGAGCAAACCAGAAGTCACTTCCGGTTTGCTCGGAGGGTGGTTTTAAGTGCTCCGAAGGCTTCAGGGAAGCCTCCGGACGGTCCCTGAAGCCTCCGGAGGGCCTCCGGGGGGGGAGGCTCTTTTCGCCCTCCCCAGGCTCCAATAAAGCCTCTGGAGCCTGGGGAGGGCGAAAAAAGCATGTAAAAATGGGGGGTTGCGCGTTGCATTATGGGTGCGGCACGCCTGCACACAACCCCCCTGCGCTCCCCTCACTTGTGGCACGTGAGCCAAAAAAGGTTCGCCATCACTGTACTAGGGCTTTATAGAGTGGTATTAGGACCTCCCTTGTTCTTGATTGAATCCCTCTGTTAATGCATTTTTTGGCTGCCACCACACACATTTAACTTGTTTTCCAACTGACTCCAAGATCCTTCTCACAGTTCCTGCTATTGAGCCTGGTTTCACCTATTCTATATGTGTCCTTTTTGGTCTTTCTTGCCTAAATGCAAGACTTTACTTTTCTCTACATTGATTTTCATTTCTTTAGATAGGGCCCAGGCTTCATCATATTTGTCACTCTTCTCTGCACTCTTTCCAGAGTTTCAACATCTTTGTACCCTGTCAGGCGGATCAGAATTTTTCAGAGGGAAGGGAGAAGGTTCTCTGCTCACTTTGAATCTGAACTCAATCTTTCAAAGAAGAGGCTAAATCGGGAGCCTTCATAATAACCATCAAACTCAAGGAGGAGGTGGACAGGAAGTGACCTCCTGCCATTTTAATTTTCATGAAGCTGATTGCCAAGGCCAAGAAGAACCAAACTGAGCTGGGGGAAAAAAAAATCTCATTATCTCCCCAGTGGAAAAAAGAAAATGCAGAAAGCTCTTGTCATTCTCCTTTGCATCTGGTTACTAGAGCAACCAGACCTGGGTATATCCAAAATTGGAAGGGGCATAAAAACAAGATAGTTTGAGCATCCTGGTATGGTGATGTAATGCCACGGGTGAGTTCCCAGGTCACCAACTTCTATGTTCAGGGCTATTTGTGAAAAACAGATTTGCCATATATGGAAAAAGCTGAACCTTCTAAAATAATAATAGCCGAGTTGGAAGGGATCTTGGAGGTCTTCTAGTCCAGCCCCAAGCTCAAGCAGAATCCCTATACCATTTCAGATAAATGGTTGTCCAACCTCTTCTTAAAAATCTCCAGTGATACAGCATCAACAACTTCTGGAGGCAAGCTATTCCATTGGTTTATTGCTTTCACCATTAGGAAATATCTCCTTAGTTCTAAGTTGCTTCTCTCCTTGATTAGTTTCCACCCATTGCTTCTTGTTCTACCCTCAGGTGCTTTGGAGAATAGCTTTACTCCCTCTTCTTTGAGATATCTCTCTGAGATATTGGAAGACTGCTAGGCCTGCTTTTCACTATGTAAAATGACTCACACATATGTGCTAGTCGTTCCTGACTCTAGGGGGCAGTGCTCAACTCCGTTTCAAAGCTGAAGAGCCAGTGCTGTCCGAAGACATCTCTGTGGTCATGTGGCCGGCATGACTAAATGCTGAAGGCGCATGGAACGCTGCTACCTTCCCACCAAAGGTGGTTCCTATTTTTCTACTTGCATTTTTATGTGCTTTCGAACTGCTAGGTTGGCAGAAGCTGGGATAAGTCATGGGAGCTCACTCCGTTATTTGCTAGGGATTTGAACAGCCGAACAGCCAACCTTTCTGATTGACAAGCTCAGCGTCTTAGCCACTGAGCCACTGCGCCCCTCTCTTTCACTAGACTAGATATACCCACTTTCTGCACCCATTCTTTATACGTTTTAGCCCTCCTAAAACACTTCTGCATGTCTCCATCCATATCTGCTGGGAAAGTGAGGGCCATCACCTTACCAGCCCCATTGGCACTTCTGAAATGGGTAGAAAATGGGCAGAGACAGTGACTTAGTCTCTGGCCCAGAGAAGAAGGAGTGGTCCAATTCTCCAATGAAGCAAAAGGTGGAAGATCATTAAAGAAACGTCCAACCTAGAACTACAGAGAATTTTCCTAACAGTGAGATCAATTAACCAGTGGAACTGCTTGCCTCCAGAGGTTGTGGATGCTCCATCAATGGAGGATTTCACAAAGAGATTGGACAGTCATTTCTCTGGAATCGTATAGGGTCATCTCCTTGTGCTGGGGGTTGGGCCAGAAGACCCCTAAGGCCCCTTTCAACCTATTTTCCTATGTTTCGGAACTCCTTGGGTTGCATTAAACATTAAACATCACAAGGACTGGAGAGCCTTGGATTTGTTCATCATTCCTTTTTAAAAGAAGGAGGGAGGCGAGGAATAAAGGGAGGAAGGGAGGGGGAGGAAAGGGAGGGAGGACAAAGGTAGCAAGAAAGGAGGAAGGAAGAATGGAAGGAAGGAGGGGGTAAGGAGGGAAGGAAGAAGGGAGAGAGGGAGTGAAGGGAGGAGGGGGGAGGAAGGAAGAAGGGGAGGGTGGGAGGAAGGAAACAAGCAAGGAAGGAAGGAAGCGAGGAAGCGAGGAAGGAGGGAGGGAGGGAGGGAAGAAAGGCTGGGTAAGGAAGAAAGGGAGGGAGGATGGAGGGGAGGAAGGGAGGAGGGAGGGAGAAAAGGAAGGGAGGGAGGGAGAAGGGAGTGGTAAGTAAGAAGAGAAGGAATGAAGGAAGCAAGGAAGAAAGGAAGGAAGGAGGGAGGGAGGAGGGAGGAAGGGAAGGAAGAATGGATAAGGAAGAAAGGGAGGGAGGATGGAAGGGAGGAAGGAAGGAGGGAAGAAGGGAAGAAAGAAGGGAGGGAGGGAGGAATAAGAAAGAAGAGTAGGGAGGGAGGGAGGGAGGAAAAAAGGAAGGGAGAAGGGGAAATAGAGATAGTTTCAATTTCCAAAAACTTCCTGTTCCCATTGCCCTTCGTCCCCCCCCCCCTTTTTTTTTTTTGAGGAGTGAATAATGCCCAAAACTTCCTATTGGTAAAAATGAGTGAAAAATAAAACTGAACCACTTTGCCATCAGATTTTAGCACCATGTAGCTGCCCGTTGACCCCTCCCCTCCCCCCTCCCCCTCCCCTTCCCTTTAGACATGGGCCCTCATGTGGTGTGGAGGGAATCATTGCCGCTTTAGTTGAGTCGGTGTTGGATGTTGTGTGCAGAAAACGTGTCAAACGTGGATGGAAGAGAAGACGCTGCAAACAAAGCACGGATATACAGCACAAAAAAGAAAAGAAAAAGAAACACCCTGTATTTTCGTTGTGTTTACAGCAAATATGGTCTTCCAGACTGCGAGGGTTGGTGAAAAGTTAAACTAGCATTTCTTTCAAACCTGCCTTTTGGCAATTGTTTCACCTGGATTAGATGAATCATCTTGCAGGATTATTTTCCTAATCTTCTTCTGGTGCATTTTGGGGCGGAAATGAGAATGTAGTTGCACTAAGACAACAACTAACAAAATAACAGAGTTGGGGGGAGGGACCTTGGAGGTCTTCTAGTCCAGCCCCCTGCTGAAGCAGGAAACCCAATACCATTTCAGACAAACCATTGTCCAATCTCTTCTTAAAAACCTCCAGCGTTGGACCATTCACAATTTCTGGAGGCAGAACATTCATTCTCTCTCAGAGAGACGGCGAGTTCTAGTCCCATTTTAGGCATGAAAGCGATCTTTGGACCAATCACTGGGAGAAGGTGAGTTCTAGTTCCACCTTAGGCATGAAAGCGATCTGAGTGACTTTAGGGCAGGGGTGTCCAAACTTGGCAACTTTAAGACTTGTGGACTTCAACTCCCAGAATTCCCCAGCCAGCTCTGCTGGCTGGGGAATTCTGGGAGTTGAAGTCCACAAGTCTTAAAGTTGCCAAGTTTGGACACCCCTGCTTTAGGGCAATGACCGGGAGAGGGTGAGTTCTAGTCCCATCTTGGGCATGAAAGTCAACTGGGTGACCTTGGGCCAATCACTGGGAGAGGGTGAGTTCTAATCTCCTTTTAGCCATGAAAGAGATCAGAGTGACTTTGGGCCAGTCGCCAGGAGACCGTGAGTTTTAGTTCCACTTTAGCCAGGAAAGCCAGCTAGATGACTTTGGGCAAGTCTGTCTCTTTCTCAATTCAACCCACCTCACAGGTTGCTGCAGTAGAGAAAAGCGGAGGCATGTTGGAGATATTCCCTGCCTTGAATTATTTGTAAAAATAATAAAGGCAAGATACAAACAAACCAATTACTTCTCATACAATGAACGGGGACTTATTTTTCACCATCCTTGTTCCCATAACCCAGTTTCCTGCTTGTAGCTGCCTTCCTCCCTCTTATCCTCAGTAAGCGCCATTAATCCTCAACTTACAACAATTTGTTGAGTGACCGTTCGAAATGACAATGGGGCTGAAAGTGACTTAGGACTGTTGTTTTCAGTGTCTTCCTCCTCTTCAGTCATTCCCCCCACCCCCAGCTTCCAGTTCTCCTCCTGTATCTGATTCTGTTTGCTCCTCTTCCTTTTATTAGCAATTCCACTGGATGGTTGTCATGGCATCTCCATCAGCCAGGGTACCCCAAAGGAAACCTCTTTTCATTTTCCTCCCCTCCCCCTTAGAAAATACCAGGCAGCAATATAGGCAACTGGTAAACCATCACCATAGGAGGTAGCGATAGGCTAGGTAGAAGACTAGGTGCTCATAATTAGGGATCTTTCCGAAACCTGACACAAGGAAGAAGAGACTAACAGTGTTGGAAAGGACCTTGGAGGGAGGCAGGGGTAAAAAAAAAAAAGAGAGAGAAAACATTTGGCAGTTCAGGATTGAACTCTCTGAGTTTGGTGGCTTTCTTGAAGGTGTTTCATTACCCAGCTAGATTACATCGTTAATGGTAGAAGGGAGTGGGGTTTCCAGAAAAGATGAAGTGGGGAGGGGAAGGAGGAAAAGGAGGAATAGGAGGGAGTGGAAGAGGAGAAGGGGGAGGAAAAGAAGGAGGAGGAGGAAGAGGAGGAGGGGGAAGGGGAGGAGGAAGAGAAGGGGTGGAAGGGGAGAAGGGGGAAGAAAAGGAAAAGGATGGCGAGTAGAGGAGGAGGAGGAGGAGGGAGGAGGAGGAAGAGGAAGAGGAGGAGGAAGAGGGGGAGGAGGAGGGGGTGGAAGAAGAGAAGGGAGAGGAAAAGAAGGGGAGAAGGGGAGGGGGGAGGAGGTTAAATAGGAGGAAGAGGGGGAGGAGGATGGAGTCCTGGTGTGACAAGAGGCTGGTGACACATCAGGTTCTCTGCCTCTCAGGGAGGGAGAAAAGGTTGGAGGGTTATGTAACGGGGGATTAGATGCCAAGATACCTTCCACCCAAGGCTTGATTGGCAGGTTTTGTCAGGGCTGAGCAGCATCGGAAGCTGCCCGTGAAAATACATCAGGAGCAGCAGCAGTGACAATGTCTATTTCCACATGGCTGTTCCGGGGATTGTCTCTTCAAGGAATCACGGTTAAACAGCTTGTCCTTGCAAATTAAACTCTGACCTCTGACCTTGCTGATCATGTAATACATACGTACACACACACACACACACACACACACACACATGTCAGTGGTGGGTTCCTGCCGGATCGCACCGGATCGTGCGGTCCCTTTCGGCGCTAAACCCGGAAGTACGGTCTTGCCCCGCCCCTGGCGACGCGACGACGCTTGCCTGCGCTCCACCAGCTCGGCTGGGAACGGAGACGTTTCCTCAGCGGAGCAGAGCGCCTGAAAGGGACGCAGGCTCAGCCTGCCAGGCTGCCACCACTCCACTGAAGACATTGCTGAGCAGAGAAACGTCTCCGTTCCCAGCCGAGCTGGTGGAGCGCAGGCAAGCATCGTCGCGTCGCCAGGGGCGGGGCAAGACCGTACTTCCGGGTTTAGCGCCGAAAGGGAGTGCGCGATCTGGTGCGATCCGGCAGGAACCCACCACTGACACACGTGTGTATGTGTGTTGTATTTGTGCTGATAAATAAATAAAGGGAGACTAGTATAGATCTATTTCAAGCTGTTTAGCTCTCATCAGCTAGCCATATTTGGCCATACCAGGGGTTGTAACACAAATACATATACATATACACATACATACATACATACATACATACATACATACATACATATATATATATATAAGCTGTACCCGGCCATGCGTTGCTGTGGCCCAGTCTGGGTAAATGGAAAAGAAAGAAAAGAGAAAGCGCAAGTCCCCCGGCGGAGATGGCCCCCGCATGGAAGTGAGCCACTGTGGCCCCTGCAAGATCCACCACGGAGGACGCTCCCACAGGACCCGGACTGGCCGAGCTGAGGAGGAGGTGGAGTCCACCACCCCGACCCATCTTCCCTCAGCAGTGGCAGCGAGAGGAGGCGGCCGGTGTCCCCTGAGGAGCAGGAGGAGGAGGAGGGGGAATGAGCCATCCCTGGTGATGCAGATGTGAGGAAGCCCCTGTTGGCCACAGCCCCATCCAGAGACACCGTCGCCGCTGGTGTTGCTGCTTCACAGGGCACCCAGCGGCCGGCCCAGCCACACTGTGCCTCAGGTTGACACTACCACTGCCCCATTGGAACCGCCTTGGTGAGGCCGTAGCTGGCTCCCTGTGAGGGGGGTTGAGAGCGCGGCAAGCCGGCCGGGCTGAGGAGATGCTCCGCCTCCACCTCCTCTGGAGCTCCACTGGGCTGGGTGGGGGGAGGACAGCTTAAGGTTGGGAGGAGGAGGTCGACGGATGGGGCAGGCGCTGCCCTGCCACAGACAGCAAAGGCCTGGTGGGAGGGGAGGAGAGAGATGGGAGGGGGAGGCCGAAAGGCTTCGGCTCCCCTTGGTGGAAATGGCGAAGCTCGTCAGAGGAGGGACGGAAAGGGGAAAGGGTGCAACCACAGCCCAACCACACATATAAAGGGACCGTCAGGACAAAGTTGGAGAGAGGCCGAACTGTTCCGAATATACTATACTCAAGAAATGAAAGCTATGGTATAGCGTGTGTTGCTTTTACGTCCAGCAGATGGCGCTGGTTTTCAAAAAAGCATGTTTTTACAAAAAAGCATGTTCTTACCTGTCACAGGTGTGACATCTATATAATATACAAATATAAAAACATGCCAGTAGTCGAATGCAACGTTGTGTCAAAATTTCAAAGCAATCAGTGAAGAACTTTAGGAGATTTGAGATTTTGAACAAACAAACAAACATTACATTTATATATATATGTTGTATTTGTGCTGATAAATAAATAAAGGGAGACACAACACAAATATAAAAAGGCAACATTAAAAATAAAAATATGGGTTTCTGCCTGCATGGTTTTCTGTGATGAGCCGAAGGACAGAAAGAGGGAGGAGTGAGCTCCCTCCCATATTTGGGCATACCAGCGGTTGTAACACAAACACACACACACACACACACACACACACACACACATACATATATAACATGTGCAGCAGGGTGTTGAGAAGGGAGAGAGCATGTAATGCATACAGTTAAACATGGTACTCTCTTGGTTTGGGAAGTTTTCTTGCAAACGTTTCATTACCCAACTAAGCAACATCATCAGGGCTAGAAGGGAGTGAGGTTTCTGGAGAGGAGGAGGAGGAGGAGGAGGAGGAGGAGGAGTGGGAGGAAGACGATGACTGTGGGGCCCTTCATGCTTTCTGAGCTTGATTGCATTCTTGCTGACATTTCTTTACCCAACTAGGTAACATTCTCAGTGCTAGAAGGGAATGAGGTTTCTGGAGGAGAGAAAGAGGAGGAGGAGGAGGAGGAGGAGGAGGAGGAGGAGGAGGAGGAGGAGGAGGAGGAGGAGGAGGAGGAGGAGGAGGAGGAGGAGGAGGAGGAGGAGGAGGAGGAGGAGGAGGAGGTGGTCGACGACTGAGAGGCCCTTCATGCTTTCTGAGCTTGGCTGTTTTCTTGCTGACATTTCTTTACCCAACTAGGTAACAGTCTCAGTGCTAGAAAGGAGTGGAGAGGAGGAGGGGGAAGAGGGAGGGGGAGGGGAGAAAGGGGACTGTGGGATCCTTAGTGCTCCCTGAGCTTAGTTGCATTTTTGCAGACGTTTCATTACCCAACTAGGGAACATCATCAGGGCTAGAAGATAGCTGGGTTTGCTCTTTGTTTATAGAGAAGCGACTTCCCCTGTCAGGGGTAGCAGGACCGATTCTCACTCCCTTCTAGCCCTGATGATTTCACCTACCTGGGTAATGAAACGTCTTCAAGAAAGCCTCCCACACCAAGAGCGCACTCAAAACCCTACATTTAACTGTTTGCATTACATGCTCACTCCCCCCGGACCTCCCACCGAGACCCTGCTGCAAGTGTCAAAATATATATAGGACATGATCAGCAGGGTCAAAGGTCGGAGTTTAATTTGCAAGGACAAGCTGTTTAACCATGATTCCTTGAAGAGACAATCCCTGGAACAGCCCTGTGGAAATACACATTGTCACAGCGCATGGCTGCTCCTGATGTATTTTCACGGGCAGCTTCCAGCAGTTAAGCCCTTGTCTTCCAGCCTTCCCTGCCGTATAACCTACATTGTTTTATTCTATTTCATTTTCCCCCAGGGAGAAAACAGAAGACGCCCCCCTCAAGAGGAGCATCCAAGAGTCCAGATGCCTCAGCTCAGCTCCCCACGCTGGTTTAAATCAAGGGAACTTCAGCCCTGACAAATCCTGCCAATCAAGCGTTGGTTGGAAGGTATCTTGGCATCTAATCCCCCGTTACATAACCCTCCAACCTTTTCTCCCTCCCGGAGAGGCAGAGAACACGATGTGTCACCAGCCTCTTGTCATGCCAGGTCTCCATCAGGGATGACAGCTTTGGCATTCCGGAGGGGAAACTCTTTCGCTGCCTTTCTAAAAAAAGGGGGGAAACCTCTTTAGCTGCCTGGTTACATAAAATCTCCTTCCCGGTTTCCTTTTATGGACCGCTTCCTGCTTCCATAACGAGCACCCAGGAAGAAGTGTGAGCGAGCTTCAGCTGCGACGTCGGGTAGGCGGAATGTGGAATAGAAAGGGAACCCATTCAAGGGCTTGGTGCCAGGAAACCATGGTGATGGGCGGGGTTAAGGGGTTGGGGACCTTAGGTGAGAAGGGGGTTGTGACCCTTTCTGACTCCTGTGGTACAGGAAGTCCTCCTTTCTCATCCATGGGAAGGGTGGGACTGTTTCTGACCTCTGTGGTCCAGGAAGCCCCCCTCTTTCATCCATGGGAAAGGTGTGGAACCCTTTCTGACTCCTGTGGTACAGGAAGTCCTCCTTTCTCATCCATGGGAAGGGTGGGACTGTTTCTGACCTCTGTGGTCCAGGAAGCCCCCCTCTTTCATCTGTGGGAAAGGTGTGGAACCCTTTTTGACCCCTGTCGTCCAGGAAGCCCCGCTCTCTCATCCCTGGGAAAGGTGTGACCCTTTCTGACTCCCTGGTCAAGGAAGCTCCCCTCTCTCATCCGTGGGAAGGGTGGGACCATTTCTGAGTCCCGTGGTCCAGGAAGTCCTCCTCTCTCATCCATGGGAAGGGTGGGACTCTTTCTGACCCCATAGTCCAAGAAGACCTCTGTCACCCCCTTCTCAAGCACCTGTTCCTCATCCCGTAGAGAAGATGCTGGAGCTGAAATGCCCACCTCTGACTTGGAGAAGATTTTTCTGATCTCATAACTCAGGTCTGGAGAGTCACCCGAGGGAGAAGGACTTTGCAATGAATTGTGCCAAGGAATGCATCAGATCTGGAGGCGGGGGGGGGGGAGTTGGGTGTCCATCCTACACTGTGCCCACTGGAGCGTGACACTCGTCGGCTTAATCCCCCCCCACTTTGTCAAAACAACGATTTCATAAGGACCTTGCTGACTAAGGGATGGATAAGCCCTTTTCTTTGCTCTTGAGCTGGGGGTGTGGGAGGGAGGGAAGGGGGAGAGAAGGAAGATGCCAAGGAGAGAGAGAGAGAGAGAGGGTGGAAAAAAATGGAAGAGAAAAGGTAAAGGCATTACTCATCCAACTCTCCAACTGTCTCCGAAACCTTTCAAAGCGCTTCTCGCCTCATGTCTGGAGGTGTGCACGAGGGGGTGGCAAAGGCAAGAGGGAGGGGGAAGCCGAGAATTTTGCCAGAAGCTGTGTTTTCCCCTGAATCCCTTTCTCAGCCAATCAGAGGCACGTTGCCGATGAGCAAATAGGCCTGGCTACACCCACGTACGGAGCTGTGTGCAGTATAAGTATGGGTCTCCGTCGATGAGAGCGGCAGAACAGAGCAGAGCAGAGAGAGAGGAACCAAAGAGCTCTTTCTGTTTTCCAACTCCCGGAGGAAGACAACGAAGCTCTCCTTAAGGTCCCAGGAGGGTTCTGGGAGCCAAGAAGAAGGTATCCCAGGAGCAGAGAGGTGGCCTTCCATCCGTCAAGGGGAACCTGACAGATCTGCTTGGGAATTAAAGCCTTTGAAGGCGAGGAGGAGGAAGAAGTCGAGGCTGGAAAGAACTTTCCTGGTCTGCTTCGTGGACTTTTGCTTCAACGCCAAGTGGAGTTTGACAGCCACGTGGTTGTTGGTTTTTTTGTCTGGGGCGACCTCTGATCCAGTTGTGTTTCGTGCTTTAGGGAAGAAGAAGGCAAGTCCGTTTCGGGGCAGAGTGGTTTGGAAAAGAATTGTTGGGGTGGAAAGTGTATAGCAGCAGAGGTAGAGATGATGCAGGTGGACAGCTTCAACCATGGGAATCTCCATTCTTCCCAGGGTCATCGGGGGATGGCCAACAACAAGCCCAATGTCATCCTTCAGATAGGGAAGTGCAGGGCTGACATGTTAGACCATGTGAGGAGAACCCACCGACACCTTTTGACCGAGGTGTCCAAGCAGGTGGAGAGAGAACTGAAAAGCCTACAGAAATCAGTGGGGAAACTGGAGAACAATCTAGAAGACCACGTTCCTTCAGCCGCGGAGAACCAGAGATGGAAAAAATCCATCAAGGCTTGCCTGGCTAGATGCCAGGAGACCATTGCTCACCTGGAGAGGTGGGTCAAGAGGGAGATTAATGTCTGGAAGGAAGTCTTTTTCCGCTTGGAGAAATGGGCTGACCGGTTGGAATCTGGTGGGGGAAAGTACTACCATGGTGACCAGGGCAGGCAAACTGTCTCGGTGGGAGTAGGGGCTCCAGAAATCCAACCCAGCAAAGACGAAATTTATGATTATGCCTTAGACATGAGTCAGATGTATGCCCTGACCTCTCCTCCTATTGGGGAAGACCCTAGTGCACCCCAGCCCCACGACTCCTATCAGTGGATCACTGTTTCAGATGATACCCCAACCTCTCCGGTGGAGACCCAGATCTTTGAGGATCCCAGGGAATTCCTGACTCATCTGGAGGATTATCTGAAGCAGGTGGGTGGGACGGAGGAGTATTGGCTCTCCCAGATCCAGAACCACATGAATGGCCCTGCTAAAAAGTGGTGGGAATACAAGCAGGACTCGGTCAAGAACTGGCTGGAGTTTAAGAAAGAGTTCCTTCAATACAGCGAGGGCACCTTGACAAGGGATGCCATCAAACAGGAACTGGATCTCCCCCAGAAGGACGGGGAGCCCCTTGACCAGTTCCTTTGGCGCAAGCGGGACTTGTACCAGACTCTCTACATAGATGCTGAGGAAGAGGAGGTCATCCAGTATGTCGTAGGGACCCTCCAGCCCAAACTCAAGCGTTTCCTCAGCCACCCCTACCCCAAAACCTTAGAGCAGCTGATCCAACGGGGCAAGGAAGTTGAGGGCAGCCTAGATCATTCTGAGGAGCCCAGTCCCCAGAGGTCCCCCAAACACCAGTTAGGAGGATCGGTGGAGAGTTTGCCTGCTTCTTCTACTGCTAGCCCCGTTGCTAGTGATGCAACTCATCCAGATATCTGTGCCCAACCAGTCACAGTGATCTGAGCCCAGATATCAAGGCACTAGAAACAGATGGGGACAGATGGGTACCCTCAGCTTCCTCACCAGGTTTGTTTCCATTCAGTGGGTGCCTTGTGCTACACTGATGATTTCTGGGATCTCAGCTCAGAAGCTGGTTGGTGATGACTGCCTTTTTCTTCTGGTATCCCATGTGGAGAACATAGCGAGCTTGAATCATCTGGTGTGCTTCAAGCTGGAACATCGGTAGCTGAGTTTGAGGGTGGCTTTCTAAAAGCAAGGATCGAACTATGTTACCAAGGTAGGAAATCCTTCTTTTGGGGCAGGGACGACTGTATCACCTCGGGGGGTGATTCCCTAGGGATTTAAATAGACACCCGCACAGAAGGTCCTTCCTTCTAGCATTAGTTCCGTCCTTCAACAAGCTTTTCCTTCCAGACATTCTCTCATCCTTGCAGGTAGCTGTTGAGAGATGACTTCTGTTTATCTCTGCATTAGCCAATGGAATTACCTGCTTTCTAGGAAGTTTCCATTTTCATAACTTCCTCGACAACATTTAGACTGAGGGCCAAAACACGTTGGAAAGCAAGTTTCAGGTGTCCTGGCAGAAAATTCCAACCAACACTTGAAGCTCCGTTGTTTTGGCCTCTATTTTGATTCTCCGATGGGTTTCTGGATTCTCTCTGACCTGATTTTCAAGGTCTTTCAGCTCCCGAAAAGCCATAAGTAGACACACTTACCACCTGTTCCTTCTCTAAATCCAAACCGTTGAGATGAGAAAGGTCCATGCTGTTGAATTTCTTGTTGCATTCATGAGGGCGATAAGCAGAGTTCTAGTGAAGAGAGAGATTCTTAAGAAACATTTAATGGGGGTTTAGACAAAGAAAGAAAGTTGGAGGGATGCATAGAATACAAGAAAGAAAGGAAATGTGACATGGACACAGCTTGAATTGAGAATTTAACCCATCTCCAAGAATGTCTACTAAAGTTGTACTAGCTTTTGCTAGTTGAAAAAAAAAAATGGACTGCATATTTCAATGGTGGAGATCACCTTACACCAAGGTGTAAGTTTGAACTGAAGCTTTTTAGCTGAGCCTCATTTGGTGACACAAATAACAACCAAACTAGGAAGAAAAATGTCAACTTTGAGAATTTGATGCTGTTGAAGAAAGAAAAGCAAAAGAAAGAAAAGCAAAAGTTGGCCCTTTCTGGCTGAAAGACACAACTTGACATGCAAAGGATGAGATGAAGAGCAGCTGTGAAAAATCTTGCTGGGAACCATGGGGAGATGTGACTCCTTCCCATAGGCTAGAGGTAAGCAACAACCTCTTGACTTCTTGTCTTTACCAAGTTTAAAGATGTGGTGGTAGACGATGACAGCTCTGGCTAGTTTAGGCTGGTTTCACAGCACACATGAAATGAACATGGCTTCAAGATCTGTGTGCTTTAGCAGGCCCTCATGTTAAGGCACAATGGGGTTGGGACAGAGGTGGGATTCAGCAAGTTCTGACCAGTTCTGGAGAAGCGTTAACGGAACTTTTGAGTAGTTCAGAGAACCAGTAAATACCACTTCTGATTGGCCCCACCCCCATCTATTCTCTGCATCCTGAGTCCCAGTTGATCGGGAGGAAATGGGGTTTTGCAATATCCTTCCCCTGGAGTGGGGAGGGAATGGATATTTTACAATATCCTTCCCCTTGAGTGGGGAGGGAATGGGGATTTTACAGAATCCTTCCCCTGGAGTGGGGAGGGAATGGATATTTTACAGTATCTTTCCCCTGCCATGCCCACCAAGCCACTCCCACAGAACTAGTAGTAAAAAAAATTGAATCCCACCACTGGGTTGGGACCTAGCATAAATACCAGGAGACCCATCAGGTTATACTTTTCTGGTGTGGCAAAAATTTGGGGAGTTTGATTTCTGATATGACTCCATTCCTCATCTTGCTCCTGTCCACAGCCTAAAGTCTCTTCAGAATGGAAGGAAGGGTCAAAATGATATTTTCAGACTCTTCTAAAAAGAAGAGGAATAGCAATTGGCTCCTATGGAAAAAAAAACCACTTTCCCAACTGCTGGGCGAAAACATTTCTTTATCTCTGAGAGCAAACTGGCCAAGGGCCTTTTGTGTAGATGAAACAATCCAATTGGAGTTTATCAGGGAAGGAAGCAAGCAATAGCTAAGATGAGGGATGATCTTTTGAAGCAACTTTAGCTCACACTTCATGCTATGCTTCTGTTGCAGTGACTCATTCAAAACTGACTGTGAGCTCAGCACTTCCTGAATCACATGTGGAGCAGAGATGGAGATGGAGAAACTGATCGGGAAAAGCCCAGCAAGCAACAGAGCTGGATGGACATCATCTTCTCCAAGCACCTGCTGCTCTTGTAGGATGAGCGTCCGAAGGAGGAGAAGGTAAATTTGTGTTCTCTGCCAGATGGAGAAATTCCTCACCCTGGTCTTAGCTAACCTCCAGATATGTCTACGGCAGGGGTCCCCAAACGTGGCAACTTTAAGACTTGTGGAGTTCTGGAGACTCTGGAGAATTCTGAGAGTTGAAGTCAACAAGTCTAGAAATTGCCAAGTTTTGAAGACCTCTGGTCTATGGAGATTCTCAGTCATCCAGGTCAATGGTGTTTTTTTCAAGAGGCAACTGGGCTCCCTGATTTTCTTTTTCTTTGAAGACATTTCACATCTCCTCCAAGATGCTTCTTTGGCTCTTCCACCGAACATTCCCCACCATCCAGTCAGAGCTGAAGAAGCTTCTTGGAGGAGAAATGCAACATCTTCAAAGAAAAACCAGAAAGCCCAGTTGCCTCTCAGAAAAGCACCTTTGGGACAACCTCCCAGATAGAAGTTCTCAATTCTCCTGCTACTTATATACATAGACCTCCTTCTGAACTGGGAAGGAGAAGCTTAGATTCCCAATGTCACAGCACACTTTGGGAAAGAGATGCTGGAAATATCTCTTTGGGGCTTCCCTAAAGAGGCAAGAATCAAGAACATCCTACCTTAGATAGGCCCTACTTCAAATAGGTCCTACCAACTTCTCTTCTCCAGAGCTTTCCCTGCCTCAGAAGGAAATGATAGGAAATATTGTACCCTCCTAACCAGAGGTGGAATTCAAAAAATTTAGCAACCGTTTCTCTGCCTGGTTGTTGAGTTGAGGTGGCCATGGTGGGCCTACTCAGCCTCCTGTGGGAGTGGGGAGGGTGTTTTCACCCTCCCCAGGCTCTAGAGGTTTTCCTTGAGCCTCCAGGAGGGCAAAAATGCCCTCCCCTGGGCTCCAGAGGACCTCCGGAGGCTAGAAACTGGTCCATTTCCAGACTTCTGGAACTTCGGTGAGGGGGACGTTTTTCACCCTCCCAGAACCTTTGCACGGGCCCTGCACTTACCTGGCATCCAAAAAGGGGTCACATGGAGACTCCTCAGAGAGGAAGGGTGGGATGGGCGGGGCCAGCCAGTCCTTGCAACTATCAGTTCGATGAATCAGATGTAAAATTAGCATCTGGTTCGCTTCAACCAGTCCGAACCAGCTGAATCCCACCCCGGCCCCTAACTCCCCAATTTAAGTTGGAGGTTCTCCAGCCTCTTGCCATTGACCATGCTGGCTGGGATAAACTCCAACCATGAGGAAACCCACTACCATAATTCTCCAAAGCTTTAGTACTTGCTTTTCTTCCCTTTCTATTATTTTGTCACTTAATCTTCACTTTCTTTCTTTTTGTTATAGGGAGTTGTTTTCTTCTGTGGTTGGTGACACAGCTCCTGAACTCTTCAACGGCTTCAACTTTTGCATGCAGAAGAGGTGTTCTCTGACGAATTGAAGTAGCAGTGTCAACATCTCAAGATGGGTGGCTACCAAGAAAGCAGAGAAGATGCAAGGAAGAAGCTGTACAAGAAGCAAAGGCCAGCAAAGGGACATTTAATGGACATAGAAGGGACATTCCTCCATTATTCAGATTGCCTCATTCCAAGTTATGACCATGTGAAAGTTGTGACTGAGGGTTATGGAGGGGAAAATTGTGGGGGACTTTGATGGAGGACTTCAACTGGAGCTCCAAAGTATCTAGAACTGAGAGAACATCCTTGCTAAAGGGCCACTCTTCATTTTCCTGTCTCTTAGGTGGCCCATGAAGATGTTGTCAAAAAAACAACAACAGCTACTGGGTGAGAAATGTTTTTAAAAAAATTGGAGCCAAAGGTGTTTTGTTAAACAATGTTAGGCTCTAAAATAAGGAGCTTGACCACAATGTTTTGACAAATGGGGCAAACCAACTTTCTCCACTAGCCAGCAGAGTAAGGAACTGAATATTCCTTCCTTCTTCCATTTCTTAAGCCTACTAAGAAGTGTAAAATGTACACACCATTGCATACAATGGACATTTATCAAAACATTTTTTTGATGTTCAAAGAAGATTCGCTTCACATGCCACCTGTCAAACAGGTTGGATTGGAGATAGGTATAGATTATTATGGTTTATTACTATGTTGATCATCATATTCAGCACGGGCTCTCCTACCTTTGGGTAGGAGTGACTTTCCACGAATGTATGTTCATGTGCCAAATTTGATCACATCATCAAATTTGGTGCCATGGTTACTTGAACCTTTCAGAGCCGAGTGCAGTGTTAGCCTTCAAATAAATGATGATTGTTGCATTAAAAATAGCCTGTTTCATGTTAGTCCTCACAGAAGGCCAATGGTAGACTTTCAGAGGGTCTAATTATCATGTCTACATGGTGTCTTCAAAACCTCTTGCTATTGCTTCTTCAGCTCCACAAGCAACTGTGTAACAATGCTTCTGGGGTTATCAGAGAAGCTGATGAAGGGAATCCATGAATCATGGATTGCTTCTAATGAATTGAAGCTTAGCTCCTCTTTATGGATCATCGTCTCTCACTAAGAGAACTGGTCCTCTTATTCTATGTAAGGAGAACCTGGGAAAGATCTACCAAACCAAGTAGACCATTGTACCTGTTGTGTAATATTAATCCATCAGATCTGCCTTTGGCTTTCGATCTGTTTCTTTTGTGTTGAACTACTGGAATTGCTCTGTTCAAAGAAAGCCACGAAGAAGGTGGCCCACCACTGCATTGTGAGCTGTGGTTTTTGGGCTTGGGACCATTTGCTTTCTTGGGGACTCAAATCACTTGTTGCCATTGTATGACGTTTCTTCTACTTTATCACATTGGTGGTGAATCTTATGAGGCTGTGTCAGCCAATTAACATTAGAAGAAAAAAGCATTCCCCACATGCAAAAGCACTGTAGCGAAATCGGTTTATTGTGAGGAAGCATTTGTGTTTATAGATTTCTACAATAAAACATTGTGTAATAATTGCTTAAAACAATGCAGCTCGGCTTCTCATTCGTTGTTTCCAGTCTTTCTTTCTCCTGCCCACTGTGAAGGTTCCAAGAGTTGCCACCCACAATATTGAATGAACGTCACCTGTTACGATGACCTTGGTTCCCACAGGAAAACGTTTTGCTTTGACTGTTAGCCAGGTTATCTACTTCCCCCCTCCCTTTCCCCTCTCAGGCTTTGTGGCAATCCTGAGGCAGCACAAGATGGCTTCAGCCAGGGTCACTTCAGAGTTGACACAGAAGCTGTAGTGTATGTTCTGGACCCAGTATTTAGACGCAATGATAAGGATAAATGATAGTCAATTAGCTACAACCAAAACCTGCAATGTTGGGATTATCTCATGGGTGATTCCAGGCACAGATTGCTTTTTTTTCAGTGGGGGGAGGGATCTCCCTCAGGGGAAAAAAACAGGTCCATAATTTGGAGATGCTTAGAGTTGTGAGCAAAAGACCAAGTCATCTCCATACCAAGAATGCATACTATCAGAGATGGTATTCAGCCGGTTCTGACCGGTTCAGGTGAACTGGTAGTGGAAATTTTGAGTAGTTCAGAGAACTGGCAAATGCAAATACCACCTCTGGTTGGCCATGCCTTCCCTCCCCAAGCATTCCATTCCCTATATTCCCTTGTTTTTTTTTTTAGCTCAGCTGATTCATGCAGCAGAATGGATTGCTGCTCCTCAGCTGAGCTAAAAAAACATCTCGGCTCACCAGCGCCGACACCAAAGACGGTCTTTGAGTGTTGCACGCATGCACAAAGTGCACTCTCAGTAGGAAAATATTTGGAATCCCACCACTGCATACTGTTAACTTTGCTTCTTATCCCAATTGGGCTGGGACAGCTTGGCTGCAATTAGCCATGCAAGGAGAAGAAGACCATGAATGGGTGGAGTTCAGACTCTCAATTTTGATGCCGGACTTCAAGAACAAAATGCACAAAATAATAAAAAACATAATAAAAGATCTATGGAGTATCATGGGGGGAAAAAGCCAATGAAAGAAATGAAAGACAGCAACCCAAGACAATAATTCTTTCTTTAAGCTTCAGAAGTTTATTTCACTAGTTATTTGGAACATGAGCAATCATAACACAACTTACATCAATAATCCATTGCAATGAGGTCCAGTGACATAGCAGGTCCAGCATGGACAGCTATAGGCCAGTTTCCCTGAGCTGATCTTGGGCTCCACTTTTTATACCTTTCTTCTATCGGACATCTGCAGATGGTCACTTTCTTGCCACATTTCCTAACCTATTTCCTTGTTCTTTCTTGCTGACCACTTTCACCCATGCACATCTGAAACTTCCATGTATCTGTTACTTTCAGTTCCTTATTTCTCAGGGTTTCTGTTGTGGCCCACCAGTGGGAAGAGGAGCTGGCGGCTGATTTAGATAGTGAGGAGGTTGGGGAGGAACAGGGGCCAGTTGTGGAGTCTGTGGAAGGCTTTGAGGACTGCTCTACATCGGAGGAAGAGAGGGGGCCAGAGCCGTATGCCAGTCATCAGCTGCCTTCTGAGTCAGACATCAGTGAGGCAGAAGAACAGCTGGAGCCTGTTCCCAGTGTGCGCATGCACAGAGCTGCCAGGAGAAGGGAGCAGCTAAGGAACAAGGGCTGACTCAGGAGTAAAGGTACAGTGGACAATGAATGGCCCCTCCCATAGGGAATAAAGAGGAGAGAAAGAGGAGTGGAGTTTGCAGGAGACAATTAGTCCAATTCATTAGGGTGAAGATCTGTTCCTGACTTCTTGCCTAGTATTATCTGCTACAGAATGGCATTTGGGAGATATCGGCCTGGCAGCTCTCCAAGCCCGATAAAGGTCTGTAATTGTGAAATCTCTTGAAAGACAGTTGGCTGGGACTTTGCTGCAGAGACATTCACTTAAAACTAAATAAAAGGGGTATATCAGGACAAGGAGTCAGCTTCGTGATTTTGGGAAGCCTAAGTCAGAACGGTTTCATCCTTCTATGTCCAAATAGACGTATGAAAATGACTTGCCTCCAGACATTGTGTCTGCTCTATCACTGGAGGCTTTTAAAAAGAGATTGAACAACTAGTTGTGGTATAGGTATATAACGGTGTAGGGTTTCTTTCTTGAGCAGAGGGTTGGACTAGAAGACCTCCAAGATGCCTTCCAACTCTGTTAGCTTTTATTCTGGATAAAAATCCCCCACAGATTCCGTTTTATGAGATTTCAGAGAAACGTGGGAAGCTAGAAAGAGGATGGACCTGAAGGTAGAAGCAATGGACAGAATTGAATCAAGATGAGAAGCAACCTAGAACTAGACTCTAGAAAAAGTGCCGAAAAGAGCAACCAGGATGATTAGGGGACTGGAGACTAAAACAGATAAAGAATGGCTACAGGAACTGGGCCTGGCTAGTCTAGTGAAGAGATGGAAGACATGACAGCATCTTCCAATATTTGAGAGGCTGCCACAGCAAGGAAGGGGTCAAGTTATTTTCCAAAGCCCCTGATGGCCAGACAAGGAATAATGGCTAGAAACTGACCAAGGAGAGATTCAACCTGGAAATTAGGAGGGATTTTCTGACAGGGGGAACAATCAACCCATGGAACAAAGTTGCCTTCAGAAGTTGTGGGAGCTTCATCACTGGAAGCTTTCAAGGAGAGACTGGACTGCCATCTGTCAGAAATGGCATAGGGTCTCTTGCTTGAGTGGGGGGGGGGGGTGGACTAGATGACCTACAAGGCCCCCTGCAACTCTGTTCATCTGTTAAATTAAGGAGAAATTTCCTGGCAGTTAGAATGATTAATCAGTGCAATGAGTTGCCTTCAAAAATTATGTTTTTTTTTCTGGAGTTTTCAAGAAGAGATTAGACAGCCATTTGACTGGAATGGAATAGGGCCGTGATGGCAAACCTATGGCACGCATGCCACAGATGCCACATGGAGCCATTTGTCAGTGCACGCGAGGGGTTGCCCTGTCAGCTGGCCAGCACGCATGGAAGGAAGGCTCCGAAGGTCGAAAATTGGCCCTATGGACAAACCAGAAGCCACCATTCCTAAACCTCTGGGTTCCCCGTAGGTCCATTTTTTGCCCTCTGGAGGCTTCAGGGAAGCTCCTCAGGCCTCCAGAGGGGGAGGCCATTTTTGCCTTCCCCAGATTCCTATAAAGCCTCTGGAGCCTGGGGAAGGCGAAAAAAATGTGGCAAAAGTGGGGGGGGGGGGGATTGCTGATTGCACACATGCACACACGCTGTGGGAGGCACGCACATAGCATTATGGGTGTGGCACACCAGTGCACCCCCCTGTGCTCCACCCACTTTTGGCACAGCAGCCAAAAAAGGTTTGCCATCCCTGGTCTAGGGTCTGTGTGGGCTGAGCCAGAGGTGGACTAGAAGACCTCCAATGTTCCTTCCAACTTTCATATTCTATTACCCTCCATCTCCCTGACTCTCTGGTTTGGTTGTATCAGCTTGGTGATGACACACCACTGAGGAATCCTGGCCTTTTACGCATCGGAGGAGGATGGAGGGCCAACACCCACGGGCCTTCAGCTTTCGGAGCTCAAATGCCAACCTCTCGCCACCCACTCCCCCTGGCGTAGGCTAATTCACACTGCTTGGGATGACTCAGCAGGTAAGAGGAGATGCCAGCTCACCTTCAACAGCACATTGCATGTTCCTCCGGTCTTTGAAAGGCAAGAGGACTTCTTGGCAGCTGTTGAGCCAAGCCAGCCAGTGGCCAACCCTCCTTCAGCTGTTGGAAAGGTCTCCTTTGCACTAATTGCTCCTGGGCTCTTGGGGATCCACTCCTCCAGGGACAAACACAGACCACAATGCTCACCACCCCAGCATCCTTGCCAATTTCACACCGTCAGCCTCCTCCCTTTACCCCTTCCACCTTCTCCTCCTTGTGCCTCCATGATAGATGCCAACCCAGGACCAAAGGAACTTCTGTCTCTCTCTGGATCCTCTTCAATATTCTCTTGGAAGGGGGGGCGGAGGGCAGGAGGAGGGGGGGAGAGTGTGTCTTCTGCATGGATGTGCTGCTGGTTTCTGTTACGGGGTGGAGCGGAAGCTTCCCTGCACAACAATCGGCAGTGTCAATCTGCACAGCACCACCGCTGGAGCGCTTGTCTACATGGGAACTGAATGCAGGTTACTAGGTTACCCCATTGAGATGCAAATACATTTGACTAGCCGGCCTCCTCTCTGCAAGACCTGGGAGGTGGCCTAATCAGAAGGGACGGTCCCCCCTCTTCCAGGTTCCTAGGTCTTGGCTAAACAGGCTTGCTTAGCAAACGGGAGGCTGGCTACTCAATAGTTTTTGCATCTCAATGGGATAACCTTGTAACCTGCATTCAGTTACCCCCCCCCCCCCAAAAAAAAAACAAATGCATCCCTTTGCTTTGGAGAGAGAGCGGGGGAGAGGGAGATGGTCAGAGGGAGAGGAGAGAGAGGAGAAAGGAGAAAGAGAGAGAGGGAGGGAGAGGGAGAGGAGAGGGGGGAGAAAGAAGAGAGAGGAGAAAGAAGAGAGGGAGAGAGGAAGAGGAGAGAGGGGGAGGAGAGAAGAGAGGGGGGAGAGGAGAGAGAGGGGAGAAAGGAGAGAGATAAGAGAGAGGGAGGAGGGAGAGAGGAGAGGGAGGTGAAAGAAGAGAAAGAAGAAAGAGAAGGTGGGGAGAAGAGAGGAGGGAGAGAGGAAGGAGAAAGGACAAAGAGAGAGAGGAAGGAGAAAGAAAAAGAGAAGAGAAAGGGGAGAGGAAGAGAAGAGAGGGGGAGAGAGGGAAGAGAAAGAAGAGAGGGAAGAAAGAGAGAGGGAGAGAAGAGAGAGGGGAGAGGGGGAGAAAGAAAAGAGGAGAGAGAGGGAGGAGAGGGAGAGAAGAGAGGGAGGAGAAAGAAGAGAGGGAAGAAAGAGAGAGAGAGGAGAGAGAGAGATGGGAGAGGAGGAGAAAGGAGAGAAAGGGGGAGAGGGAGAAAAGAAATAGGGGGAGAACAAACAGAGAGAGAGAGAAGAGAGAGGGAAGATCTATCTTCTACCCATCTATCCATCTATCTGTCTATCTGGATGGTTCCAGAAAGAAAAATGTGTGGCCCTATGTTCACCTGCTAGGTGTCCCAGTTTTACCACTTACCTTCTCCCAGGTGTCTTCTATATTCTACCTGCCTGTTTAGCAATAGCACTTCAACGTCTATACCGCTTCACCATGCTTTTCTACAGCCCTCTCTAAGCAGTTTACAGAGTCAGCCTCTTGCCCTCAACAATCTGGGTCCCCATTTCACCCACCTCAGAAAGATGGAAGGCAGAGTCAACCTTGAGCCCTGTCAGGATCGAACTGCTGAACTGCAGGCAGCTGGCAGGCAGCAGAAGTAGCCTGCAGGACTGCACTGTAACCATTGCGCCACCATGGCTCAGGATGGGAGTACTGCAAGATAATTATCATGTCCTCCCTCCCATCTCTTTGTTAGACAAGACATACAGAATAACAGAGTTGGAAGGGATCTTGGAGGTCTTCTAGTCCAACCTCCTGCTCGAGCAGGAGACCCTGTGCCATTTCAGACAAATGGCTGTCCAGTCTCTTCTTAAAATCCTCTATTGATGGAGCATTCACAACTTCTGGTGGCAAGCTGTTCCACCGGTTAATTGATCTCACTGTCAGGAAATTTCTTCTTAATTCCAGGTTGCTTCTCTCCTTGATTAGTTTCCATCCATTGCTTCTTGTCCTGGTGCTTTGGGAAATTGGTTGACAACCCTTCCAATATTGAAACACAGCTATCATGTCACCCCTAGTCCTTCTTTTCACAAGAGTATCTATTTGTAGGTCATATTACACGCGTGTCTCTGAGCTGGCAGCACTAGAGAGCAAAGCAGCTTCTGATTTTCTCAGCTCCATCTCAGTTGCCATTCTGAATCCTTTAAATTGACTCACACCTGGGAGTTTGGCCTCCTGACTACTGGAGAAAGTCAGCATACACACACACATCCTCCTAGAAGAATGAAATATTTTGAGGAATGTTATAAAAAGACAGAATATTATATTTCTCCAAAAGAAGAAATGGAGAAACATGTTTTTTAAGAGGCAGAAAGCAATCCCCACCTTCCTTAATAACCCTCAGCAGATAGTAGCACTTAAGAGATCAAGAGCTTATTGAATGAAAAGAAGTATCTAGATAGCT
Source organism: Natrix natrix natrix (assembly GCA_029891615.1). NCBI lineage: Eukaryota > Metazoa > Chordata > Lepidosauria > Squamata > Natricidae > Natrix > Natrix natrix. The sequence goes on along the minus strand of JAKRSK010008640.1, from coordinate 1,051,476 downwards.
CTATTCATAAGCAAATGCCACTGATCATTGGTTGCCCTCTCCCCTCTTTGGAAGAGCTTTGTAGCTCACGCTGCCTTAAGAACGTTCAAAACATTCTCAAAAATCCATCTCATCCTGGGCACTTTTTTTTTTTGAACTATTACCAAGTGGCAGACGGTACAGGGCAATAAAAACAAGGACAAACAGCATGAAAAATAGCTTCTATCCCAGAGCAGTAACTCTATTGAATTCTATGATCTAATGCAATATCGGGTTTTCAATTTCACTTATATAGAATGTGAAATTCTAATGTACACTGAATTTAATTTCATTGTACCATGTGCAATGACAATAAGGTAAACTAAACTAACTAACTAACCACCCAAGTTCCAACACAGGAAAAAGCCATTAAGCTACAATAGGAATTATTACATCATCTCAGAGCAGTCCAAACTTTAACCAAACTTAGCTCAGAAAAACATAGGATTTGTACTTTGCCTATAGAGCCAGCAAAAACCCCTACATAACCTCTACATGGCCCCGTGGGAGTCTGACAACAGCCAATAGAATACATGTTCTTGCGCAGGAACAGGAAGCTCAAGTGCAAAGCCCAAGAGAAAGTATATTAAAAAAAACCTCACTCTCAACTCCGTGTGTTCAGCTGCACCAGAGAACCATGGGCTTTGTGGTTCTGCTTCATCATTAAACCATCTTTCCAATCAGTCTCCATGCTTCCAGTGTCTTACTCCCCACTTGGAATTGAACAGGATGGATATTTATTCCCATACTAATGTGGAACCTATCCAGGGGTAGGCTTCAAAAATTGCAGCAATGGGTTTGCTGTCCCATTGCTGGGTGGGCGTGGCCTAGTCGGCCTCCTGCACCATGGTAGGGGAAGCATTTTTCACCCTCCCCAGACTCCGGAGGCTTTCGGTGAGCCTTTGGGAGGGCAAAAACTGCTTTGCCTGGGCAAACTTTGCAGGAAACAGGCCCCTTTCCAGACTTCCAAAACTTCCAGCAGGCCCGTTTCCCCCTCCCTCCCTGAGCCTCCATGTGAGCCCTGCACTTACACTCCATGATGAATGGGCTGTATGGAGACTCCAGGGAGGGGCAGGGCAGGGGGGGGTGAGGTGGGAGAGGTTTGGTTGGTGTGGCCAGCCAGTGGTGGCATTTGGGGTTTCACTGAACTGGACAGAATCCTACCTAGAGGATTGTCTGATCCCGTGCAAACCCCCAGCAGCCCACCTCTGAACTTATCTGTAAGTACGCAGACACACTTATATCCGTTTGCATGGCTGAGATTTGCACAACACCCGAATCCTAACACGCCATCCGTTTTGTTCTTTCTCACAGGAATGTGGGTCCAGCCTCACCGTTGCAGCTTGTAAGCCAGGGTTTCATGGCTTAGCGTGACTTCTAAGCCTAAGCCAGTGTGTCTTGTGCAGAGAAATGTGATTTTAGAAAACTACCCAGCGTGGCCTCCTTTTCAACAATCCAACCTGCTGTTTGTTTCCGTGGATTGGTGAAATCAATGCTGGATGGTGGTCTTTTTAAGCCTGCACCGCTGCTGTGCAAAAATAGTCTTGGACAGAGAAAGAAATCTCCACTTTTGTTAGCAAAGAAACCAACAAAGCCAGCAGGTCCGAGGCGCCAGACGGCTGCCAGAATTGCAGCTGCTACTGAATTCGCTGTCAGCAGCAATCATGGAGCCTGCAAAGAAACAAAACAAACAAGGGAACAATCCTTGCTTGGAGGCCAGTGGGTGGGTGTGAAAACTTTCATTGTGGGATCTCATCAACCTATGAAGAAGCGCTGCAGGATTTGGGCGTGGCTAGTCTAAAGGAAAGAAGACTTAGGGGTGATATGATAATAGTCTTCCTGTTAGATTGGGTAAAGGAAAGGCACACTCAAGTTTAGGCAGCAACAGCTCTTTATTAACTCTGAAACAACTATGGACAATCCAGCGAAGGTTCAGTCTGACAGCAGCCCTTTTATAGGGAGCTGTCAGACCCTTCGACCAATCAGGTTGAATCTCTGTTCCCGCCGGAACAGAGGACCTTGGTGGTCAGTTACCATTGTAACTGATTCTGGTATCTAACACTTCCTGTATTTGTGGGGCTGTCACAAAGAGAAGGGGGGATCAAATTATTCTCCAAAGCACCCGAAGAAACAGTGAGAGGTGGGTTTCACATAATTTTACCACCGGTTTGCCATGCACTAAAACTGTGAGTGGTGTGTGCACACGCTCACTTCGCGAGCGCCTTCCACACATGTGCTTTGGTCATGTGTGTGGCTTGCATTCAGGTGTGCGGCCTAAAAAACATGGCTCAATAGGACAGCGTCGAGCTGCAGCTGGTGAGTGGGCTGGTTTGCCTGAACCAGTCCAAACTGGCTGAATGCCACCACTGAAACGAATCAAGGAGACAAGCAACCTGGAATTAAGGAGAAATGTCCTAACAGTGAGGACAATTAACCAGTGGAACAGCTGGCCTTTAGAAATCATGGGTGCTCCATCACTTAAGGCAATGGTTCTCAACCTTTCCAATGCCGCGACCCTTTAATGCAGTTCCTCATGTTGTGGTGACCTCCAACCATAAAATTGGTGTCTCGGTTACTAAGACCATTGAAAATATGTGTTTTCTGGTGATCTTAGGTGACCCCTGTGAAAGGGTTGTTTGACCCCCAAAGGGGTCCCGACCTACAGGTTGAGAACCACTGACTGAAGGTTTTAAGAGTCTAGACCAGGAGTATCAAACACAACGTCTGCGAGCAGAATCCGGCCCGCAATGTGGTTGGATCCAGCCCATGAGGCCATCCTGTAAATTGTAAGGGGCCGACCCATTCACTTCGGCCTAGTCTAGCCAACGCAAAGAGGAAACATGCAAGTTGTTTGCAGAGTGGTGTCAAGCTGGCCATGCCCACACTGTTGGCCACACCCACACAGTCAGCCATGCCCCTACCCCACCCCTGAGGTCAACTACACCCCTGATGTAGCCCTCAATGAAATTGAGTTTGACGCCCCTGGTCCAGTTTACCAGTTTACTACTAGTTTGCAATCCACACCCAACGCGCCTGCATGAGCTGTTCAATGTAAATTGTTCTTCGTGCAGAACAATTTACAGTGAACTGCACACACACAGTCACTAAAAAACAAAATGGTGGCAGCCAAGCGGTGGCGAGGGAAGTGATTCGGGGGCGTGGCAGGCCTGGGTTGCTGCCGGTTCTGTGACCCAGGCCTGAATTCCACTACCGGTTCAGCTCAACTGGGCCAAACTGAGAGCAACCCACCTTTGCCCTGGACAGTCTACACAGTCGTGTATGTAAAATGGTGTAGGCTCTCTTCCTTGAGCAGAGGGCTGAACTAGAAGACCTCCAAAGTCTCTTCCAGCTCATTCATTCTATTCTATTCCTGTGTCTCTTTTCTCCAAATACACGAGAGCTTCTCTTTGTAAACAAGTCCTCTGATCTCTTGGGAAGTGGCTATTTTGGGCACCAGAGGTCTTGAAACGATCTTCATTTGGATTCCTCTGTTTGCATTCTGCCCAACAGAGTGGCAGTCTATTTACTTGCAGATAATAGGCTCCCAGCTGTGTTTGGCGCAGCCGGAAGAGGTGAAGCAAGGCATCAGATGGTCCTCGAACCGGAAAACATTGCAGTATTGTGCTAATGGACAGAAAGATAACAACACACGCACAAACACACTTGACCCAAGGATGACACATTCCAAGCAAGAAAAGTATATTCAAACGTTAAAAGAGGAGAGGGTTAGGAAAGATGACTTAGAAGGAAGGCCCAGAATAATAGAGTGTTGTGTGTTTGTGTGCATGTTACACAAGTGTGTCTAATGTGTATCTAACTGAGCTGCAATGTGCTGGTAAAACCCTCTTGGTCATTTCCAGCATATTCGGCACCCAACACACTCCTAACATCCATAAAACATATGAAGAACAGTTGCAGGAACTGGGTATGATTAGCTTAAGAGAAAGAAGGACTAGGGGAGACATGATAGCTGTCTTCCAATATCTCAGGGGTTGCCACAAAGAAGAGGGAGTCAAACTATTCTCCAAAGCACCTGAGGGCAGGATAAGAAGAATGGATGGAAACTAATCAAGGAGAGAAGCAACTTAGAACTAAGGAGGAATTTCCTGACAGTGAGAACAATTAATCAGTGGAACAGCTTGCCTCCAGAAGTTGTGAATGCCCCAACACTGGAAGTCTTTAAGAAGATTTTGGATAGCCATTTGTCTGAAACGGTATAGGGTTTCCTGCCTAGGCAGGGGGTTGGACTAGAAGACCTCCAAGGTCCCTTCCAACTCTACTATTGTATTGTATTGTATATCAGAAGAAACACAGAGGCTACTCCATTCAGCTGGATGCTCAGGAAGGAAACATTTGCCCAAACCATCAACAGTGGTGGGTAGACCTCAACTTACAACCACAATCAGGATCAGCATTTCTGTGGCTAAGAGAGGTGGTTGTACAATGAGTCACCCCTGATTTTATGACCTTTGTGGTCACATTGTTATGCAAACTGCTACAGCTGTTGATTAAATCACAGGATTGTTAAGAGAGAGTGGGGGAGAATAGACAGAGAGAGAAGAGAGAGAGAGAAGAGAGAGGGGGGAAGAAAGAGAGAAAGGAGAAAGGAGAGAGAAATGGGGGAGAAAGACAGAAGAGAGAAAAGAGAGGGGGAGAGAGAGGAGAAAGAAGAGAGATGAGGAGAGAGAGAGAAGAGAAAGAGAGAGAAAGAGGAAAGATAGGAGAGAGAGGGAGAGGGAGAAGGAGAAGGAGGGAGGGGAAGAGGGAGAGGGAGGGAAAAGAGAGAAAAGATAGGGAGAGAAGAGAGAGAAGAGAGAAGGAGGAAGAAAAGGGGAAGAAAGAAGAGAGGGGGGGAGAGAGGAGAGAGAGAGGAGAGAGAAGAGAGAGGGAAACAGAGAGGGCGGAGAAAGATAGAGAGGAGAAAGAAGAGAGAGAAAAGAGAGGAGAGAGAGAAAAATTAGGGAGAGAGAGGGAGAAGCTGGGAGGGAGAGAGAGACAGAGAGGGGGAGAGAGAAAGACAGAAGGGAGAAAAGAGTAGGGGGAAAGAGAGATAGAGAGGAGAAAGAAGAGAGGGGGAGAGAGAGAGAAAGAGAGAAAAAAGAGAAAGGAAAGATAGGAGAGAAAGAGAGAGAGGATAGAGAAAAGAAAGGGGGAGAGGGAGAAGGAGGGAGGGGGAGAGAGAGAGAGAAGAGAGAGAAGACCAAAATAAGCCAGAATTTATATGATCTAAATCTACGTTAGACTAGAAGACCTCCAAACTGTTTTCCAACTCTGATATCCTCCAAAGCACCTGAAGGCAAGACAAGAAGCAACAGATGGAAACTAGTTAAGGAGAGAAGCAACCTAGAACTAAGGAGAACTTTCCTGACAGTGAGGACAATGACCTAGTCCAGTGGTCGGCAAGCCGCGGCTCGCGAGCCAAATGTGGCTCTTTACACATTTTAATGCGGCTCTTCTGTGTGCCGGGCGCCCGCACCCCTCCCTCCTCTCGGGCTTCGGAGGGAAGCTTCTTCAAAAGCCCGGGCGAGTGACAAGTCTCCCAGGCTGTAATTTGCCGAGCTGTACGCGCGCGCTTGTTTTCCATGGCGTGGAGCAGCGGCGACATTCTGGGCGGCGAGCGATGATTCCGGGGGCCATCAGTGGGGGGGCAGGGTCCCCCCTCGCGTTCCTCATCTTCCCGGATGGCCCCTGGAATCATCGCTTGCTGCGCAGAATCTCGCCGCTGCTCCACGCCGTGGAAAACAGGCGCGTGCGCACAGCTTGGAAAATTACAGCCTGGGAGACTTGTTGTCAATCGCCCGGGCTTTTGCAAAAGCTTCCCTCCGAAGCGTTCCGAGGGAGGGCTGTAAACTTCCCTCCGAAGTCTTGGGAAGTTCTGAGGAGCCCCCCAAGGCAAAACGCCGCTGCCAGGTAGCTAAAAGTACGTCTCTGATTCGTCTCTGTCAGTCTCTCTCTGATTCCCTCTCTCACTCCCTCTCTTTGTCTGTCTGTCTCATTCACACACACACACACTGTGGTCACCTTGTTGAGTGTTCCAATCACATTTGAAACACACTCAGCAAGGTGACCACAGTGTGTGTGTGTGTGTGTGTGTGTGTGTGTGTGAATGAGACAGACAGACAGAGAGGAACAGAGAGAGGGAGTGAGGGAGGGAATCAGAGAGAGACTGACAGACACACACACACACACAGAGAGAGAGACAGAGAGGGGGAGGGAGGGAGAGAAAGATAGACAGACAGAGAGAGACACACACACAGAGTGAGTGATTAAGTGAATGAGTGAGAGACAGACACACCCACATACACAGAGTGACAGAGAGAGAGGAAGGGAGGGGAGAGAGACAGAGGGAGAGACAGACACACACACACACACAGAGTGAGAGACAGACAGACACACACACACACAGAGTGACAGAGATGGGGGAAGGAGGAGAGAGAGAGAGAGATACAGAGAGAGAGACAGACAGATAGACACCCAGAGAAAATGACAGAGGGAGACAGAGAGGGAGGGAGGGAGAGAGATTCAAAGAGCCAGAGAGAGAGAGAGAGAAAGAAAAAGAAAAAAAGAAAGTGGGAGAGAGAGATGAAATTAAAATCAACAACATACAAACCTGACTTACTCAAACTATCCAAGGAAATGCAAGGCCAATGTTCACATTAGTGGTTGTGACTTTGTCAGTCATTGTCAGGATGTAATTTTCTCTACATTGTAAGGCAAATTTTACGGAATTTAACATTATCGATAAATAATATCGTTCTAAAGTTTTTGTTTTATTAGTTGTGTTATTTGTATCCTCCCGACCTATGTGGATACTTGCATGCAGAATATTCTCAATAAAAACTTATTGAAACTAAAAACAGTGTACCATCCTATGTATTTTCGGTTTTAAAAATGCGGCTCTCCAAATAAATTTCAATCGTGGTTTTGGCGAGATTTGGCTCAGTTGAAAAAAAAGGTTGCCCACCACTGACCTAGTCGAAGAGCTTGCCTCCAGAAGATGTGGGGACTCCATCACTTGAAGTTTTCTAGAAGAGACTGGTCAGCCACTTGTCCTGAATGACATAGGTAGGGTCTCTTGCCTGCGCAAGGGGTTGGACTAGAAGACCTCCAAGGTCCCTTCCAACCTAACGTTCTATGTTGTAAATCTCCTTGAGCTGCTCACACTTGCTGGTGAGTCATTAGCCTTAAAGCCTATATCTCAGCAAAACTCATTTCATTTCCTGCTTGGGGACTGAATCGTTTTTTTTTATAAAGATTTTTTTTTGAATAAACACAAACTGACAAAACAACAACAACACAAAACCATCTTCCATTACAAATTGTAGAAAAGTGTGTCGATTGGTTACAAAAACTTCCTTGCATCCCTTCCACAGTCACCACCTACAATTCATATCAAATCATATATTTTAAATCATACATATAAGAAGTCTTCCCTTTTCCAGCACCTTAAAGCTACAGGACATGAAATCAACTTTGAAGGAGCCAGGTTAATCTCCAAAACAGAACACCTCAACAAGAGAATAATTATGGAAGCCATCGAAATAGAGAAACACCCCCACAGCATGAACAAACGTGATGATACCTCCCGCCTACCAAACATCTAGAAACCAGCCCTAGCCAACAAACGAACACCACCCACCACCCAAGCCGTTAAAATACAAAACAACAATGCACACACAACCTGCACCAATCAGCACCAATCTACAAATCATGATACAACCACACAACCAATCATTCCACTTACTGAAACAAAGCCAGCACCCCATCCCCTCCCACCAAGACTTACAGAAAGACGGCAGCTCCGTTCCCATTTTAAGCCCACATTTTGAGCCCACATTGCTTGAAGATGGCAGGTGAGATCCTGCCGAAACGTTGCAAAGACAATCTCAACCTTACACGGGAAAAGATCCGAATACAACAAAACCAGCATACCTACACCCGTGAAAATCTACGAAAACATCTATATGTATCTATATCTATATCTATATCTATATCTATATCTATATCTAAATCTAAATCTCTATCTCTATCTCTATCTCTATCTCTATCTCTATCTCTATCTCTATCTCTATCTCTATCTCTATCTCTATCTCTATGTATGTATGTATGTATGTATGTATGTATGTATGTATGTATGTATGTCTGTCTTTGGTTGTTCGGGTTTTCTCCCGCGTAGAATTGGAAGTATCTTCACGACGTTTCGATGAAGTCTCATTCATCATCTTCAGGCTGCTGCTTCCGGCTTGGTGCTTCTGGCTTGGTGCTTCCAGGAGCAATGTGACATCTCAGCCGGTTCCTCTTTTTAACTGCCAGTGGGGGTTTGTGCTGATTGGGTGGGAGCTTGGCTGCATTCTGATTGGGTGGAGGTGTATTCTGATTGGTAGGGGGCTTGGCTGTGCTCTGATTGGATGGGAGTTTGGCTGTGCTCTGGTTGGATGGGGGCGTGTTCTGTTTGGGTGGGGGCCTGGTTGTGCTTGTGTTAGTCTGAGTTGCAGAGGGATTTGAGCTGGTGAGCTGCGTTGCTGTTGTTTGGCTTCGCGTTTGTGGTCGTGCCACATCTCCGTGGTGGGCATCAGTTTCCTTCATGTATGGATTGGAGGGGTTTAAAGTGGCTAATAATGCAGCTGTGGTCTGGCTTCTGGTTTGTGGTCGGGCTTCTGGTTTGTGGTCATTATCGGTGTGGGTTTGGGCTTGCTTTTTGCGTGGATGTGTGATAGTGACATCCTGTGTGGTTTTCGTGAGTGTGGGTCTGGTATCATTCTTAGTGTTAGGGACTCGTTTGTCAGTGAGGGCGGGCTTCCAAATGGCTGGCAGGCGGGAGGCATCATCCCGTCTATTCATGCTGTGTGGTCGTTTTTCTATCTCAATAGCTTCTCTGATTATTCTGTTGTTAAAGTGTTCAATTTTGGCAATAGTTCTGGTCTTTTTAAAGTCTATATCATGTCCTGTGGCTTTGAGGTGTTGGACCAGGGAAGAAGTTGGTTCCTCCTTTCTGACTGAGTTTTTGTGTTCTTCAATGCGTGCCTTTATTCTTCTGTTGGTTTGTCCGATGTATGTGGTGGGGCAGGTGGGGCATGGGATTTCATATACTCCTTGATTTTCTAACTCTATTTTGTCTTTGGGGTTTCTCAGGATGGTGGATATTTTTCGGTTTGTGTAGAATGCTGTCTTGATGTTGTGTTTGTGGAGGATCTTGCTGATTCTGTCTGTGGTGCCTTTTATGTATGGGAGGAGGGCTTTGCCGTTTTCTTGTTCACTGTCTTGGATTTTAGTAGGGTTTTCTTTTTGGATTAGGTTAGTGATATTGTTTCTTTGGAATCCGTTGGATGTTAGTACGTTGGTGAGAGTGTGTAGTTCGGTTTTGAGGTGTTGTTCGGCAGCTAAGCGTTTTGTTCTGGAGATGAGTGTCTTGGCTACAGAGTTGATCTGTGCTGGGTGGTGGTGTGAGAGTGCGTGCAAATAGCGATTTGTGTGTGTTTTCTTCTGGTAGATGGTGTGTCCTAGGGATCCATCGGATTTCTTATAGACTAAGACATCCAGGAAGGGGAGTTGGTTGTTGGCTTCTGTTTCCATGGTGAACTGTATTTTGGGGTGTAGGCTGTTGAGGTGTGTGAGGAAGTTGTCCAGTTTATCTTTCCCGTGTGGCCAGATTATGAAGGTGTCGTCTACGTATCTGAGCCAGAGTTTGGGTTTGTGATCGGATTTTTCTAGAGCTTGGGTTTCAAAGTGTTCCATGTAGAGGTTATGGAGCAAAAAAATAGAGTTAGAAAAACGAGTCCCTAACACTAAGAATGATACCAGACCCACACTCACGAAAACCACACAGGATGTCACTATCACACATCCACGCAAAAAGCAAGCCCAAACCCACACCGATAATGACCACAAACCAGAAGCCCGACCACAAACCAGAAGCCAGACCACAGCTGCATTATTAGCCACTTTAAACCCCTCCAATCCATACATGAAGCAAACTGATGCCCACCACGGAGATGTGGCACGACCACAAACGCGAAGCCAAACAACAGTAACGCAGCTCACCAGCTCAAATCCCTCTGCAACTCAGACTAACACAAGCACAACCAGGCCCCCACCCAAACAGAACACGCCCCCATCCAACCAGAGCACAGCCAAACTCCCATCCAATCAGAGCACAGCCAAGCCCCCTACCAATCAGAATACACCTCCACCCAATCAGAATGCAGCCAAGCTCCCACCCAATCAGCACAAACCCCCACTGGCAGTTAAAAAGAGGAACCGGCTGAGATCTCACATTGCTCCTGGAAGCACCAAGCCAGAAGCACCAAGCCGGAAGCAGCAGCCTGAAGATGATGAATGAGACTTCATCGAAACGTCGTGAAGATACTTCCAATTCTACGCGGGAGAAAACCCGAACAACCAAAGACATACATACAAACACCCGCGAAAACCTCAGAAAACATATATATATATATATATATATATATATATATATATATATATATATAATATATATATATATATATATATATATATATATATATATATATATACATACATACATACATACATACATACATACATACATACATACATACATACATATATATATATATATATATATATATATATATATATTCTTTTCTTCTTCTATACTTTGAAATCTGGGGTAGAGCTCCAGTCCATCTATCTCCCCTTTCCATATTCCACTCTTTCTATTTCCAACCACACTCAGTTCACTGTCAGTATTAACAATTTTCTTACCTCTTTGTTTATTTTTTCCTTCAGTTTTTAGAACTATGACCTCCACTTTCTTCATTTGATGAAGATCCTCAACTTTTCCATCAAATTTTACTGTTCTACAATTTATGTTCTCCAATCTCTTCTCAATTTTCTCTGCTACTTCTAATAATTTTTGAATATCAAACATAATCTTTTGCAAGGTTTCTTTTTCATGTTGCGCCATTCCTCCAACTTGTAAACTGGCATTCAAAACTTTTTAATCTTTCAAGACAAGGCTTTGTTTTCACCCCCCTCCAGTTGCTAATAAAGCTCCCAAAGAGCACCTGTATAAACAACCCATGCTCTTCTCATTATCACTCTCTGTAAACAAGCTGAGGAACCTTGAAATGCAAAGTCAAATGATCAAAGAGAAAAAAGAAAAGACAATATTTCCAAGCCTCCAGCCTCCAAGTGGCAGTGTTACTTCCTTTCCCTCTGTTATTACAGTCCTCTTTGTATTCCTTTTATATCTTCCTTATATTCCAGGCTTAAAGAAAACAAAATTCTTAAATGGAGCAAAAAAAAACCCATCCAATCCAGCATTATAAAAATAAGGAAAAAGATTTTAATCCATCGGTATAAAAAAAGAATATAAAAAGTAGAAGAAAAACTAATCCGTTCAATTTAAAAAATAGGAAACTTTTGCAAAAGTTCCATCCATAAAATAATTTTTTTAAAAAAGGATAACACACTGTCTAATGTAGCTTAATTTCGCCACTTGTTCTCTTCTGTTTTCAAATTTAATTTAGCTTTAATTTTTTGGGGGGGAGTCTCTTTTATAATAATAAGATTTCTTCATCAGATGGACACACTTTCTCTTTCCATTTTCTTCCCATTCCGGAGCTGTCCCAACTTCAGCAGCTTCAATGGCTGCACTTCTGTCGCCGGCAAAAAGAGATTTTCCTGGATCAATCAGGGACTTTGCGGTGTCCCTGAGATCAGCAGGACATATTCTTCCCTCTCACTGTCTCTTCAGGATGGTTTACGTCCAAAAGGACCATCCAAGTATTGACTGCAATCTTGGAGCTCCAAGATCACACATCGTGTTGTTGCGACGTCAGCTCCTCTTTCCGGGAACTGAATCTTAAGATGCAGCTGAACCTGAACGAGGCTAAGAGATTCTGCCCTCCAGTTTTCTTCGAGCTCTAAATATCTTTTGGAGAGAAAAGAAGAAGAAGGAAGCCTTCCCCAGTGAATCTGTATAAGTGCACTGAATGCTCGTAAAGCATAAAATGAAACTGCAAAACCTGTTAGCAGCTGTTACATCTCCAAATCCATGTCTACCACCATAATTACGCCTGGATGTTGAATCATATCTGAAGATAATACTCCATTCCCCCATCTCGGAAGACTATTTCCAAGTTCTAATTCAGAAAAGAAAAGCTCTGGATATCAATAACTGGATCCAAAAGAAAAGGGATTAGTAATTTATTGTTTTTTAATCATGCAATATTGGTCACCTACTGGAGTTTCTGTCTGAAAAAAGACACAAATATGCTAAAAAGACTAAAAAAGCCTTTTTTCATGATAAGAAAAAAATGAAGTTTGCATGAACCCTGGGAACTACCCTGTTTCCCCAAAAATAAGACAGGGTCTTATTTTCTTTTGACCCCCGAAATATGGCTTTGGCCTTATAATCAAGGGAGGGGCTTTATTATTTTGGAGCCAGGCTCTTCATGAGCCCACTTGCAAGAGAGCAGCCCCCCTCTCCAGCCAGGTAGATCACCAATCACCGACTGAGCGGTATCCCAAAGGCGCTAAGCCGCACGAGCGGGGAAGAGGGGGGACCAGCACTTGTGCACCTCGGCAACTTTGGGATACCGCTGGGTCGGGGAGTGGCGCTCTGCCCAGCTGGAGAGGGGGGTTGCGCATGCACCTGTTCACTCCCCCCCCCGCTCACACACCTCCCACTCCTCATCACCTCACCTGCAGGAAGAGGGCCACCACCATCTCAGCATTGAGGATGGCCTTTTCTGAGTGGCCGGTCTGACCAGCCGCCTGCTTCCAAGTCTTCCAAGAGCCGGGCCAGAGTCTTCTGGCAGTGGCCACTGTGGGAGTATGCTTCCTGCTCTGTGGTTGTGGTCCAGCTGCCGGAAGACTCTTTCCCTTGGCTCTCAGAAGATTTGGCAGCTGGCATCTTCCACGTATGTGCCCAGCCTCAAAAATGTGCCTAAATAGGACGTCATAGAGGCAGGTCAGGTGGGCCCAACCACCCATGATTTCCGCTACCAGTTTGGGTGAACTGGTCCGAACCAGCTAAATACCACTTCTATACTATGTTCTAAAATAATCTTTTACATTTCTTTCACTATGTATTCCAGGTGCATGGAATTTCCTGGACGCAGAGCGAAAGCACAGCAAATTAATGCCAGCCAATTAGGATGGCAATTCATCATTTCTTTTAACCTGACAGGAAGGCCCTTTATAAAACCGAAATAAACTATTAACAGCAACAAAGGGAGGAGGGGGGAGAGAAATGAAGGGAAACAGCTCTTTTGCCCAAAGGCCAACTCCGATATTGAGAAGATAAGTTCCTCGGGAGGCTGTCGGGAGGATTTGTCAGCAAAACCTCCTTCCTAATTAATGAACTTTAAAAATGCTGCTGTGGAACCATTTAAACTTTGATGCATAACGCTGACCACAAAACTGGATGTTTGTTAGCAACTCCTCTCAGAGGCATCCCAGCTGGGTTGTCTATGTGGGGCTAAACAGATGAAGGAGCAAAGTTGTTCGGCATTTAACTGTGGTTCTACAGGTAATTATGTTACACAGGCCATGATTCCTACACCCCTTTAGACCCCAGTCTGTGGAAAAGCTTACAAGGTCATCTCACGATGTTTCTTCATTTTTCCAATATTGTGCAAATATCCTCCTCCTCCTCCTCCTCCTCCTCCTCCTCCTCCTCCTCCTCCTCCTCCTCTTCCTCCTCCTCCTCCTCCTCCTCCTCCTCCTCCTCCTCCTCCTCCTCCTCTTCTTCTTCTTCTTCTTCTTCTTCTTCTTCTTCTTCTTCTTCTTCTTCTTCTTCTTATTATTATTATTATTATTATTATTATTATTCATTTTCATCTTTATTATTTATTTATATATATTAAAAAAAAACTTTATGTACATATGTACCATATTTTTCAGAGTATAAGACGCACCAGAGTATAAGATGCACCAAAATTTGGAAGAGGCAAATTTTTGCACTCTGCAGACCTCCCCAAAATGCCCATTTTTTGCGAAAACAGGCCCATTTTCTGTCCAAAAAAGAGCATGAATAACCCTTAGGAGGCTTGTAGAGTGCTCCTGGGGGCTGGGGGGGGGGGAATTGAGCAAAAACTGGCCACTTTTTCACTCATTTGCCAAAAAAAAAAGGGGGGGGGCATGCATAGCCTTATGAAGGCTTATAGAGTGCTGCTGGGGGTTGTGGGGGCAAAAAACAGCCCATTCTTTGCTCATTTCTGCCCTCCCCAGCCCCCTGGAGCTCTCTGAAAGCTTCCATAAGGCCATGCACAGCCATTTTTGCAAAGAGGGTGGGGGTTCAGGAGGCAAAAAAATGCTGTATTCAGTGTATAAGACCCACCCAGATTTTCAGCCTCTTTTTTTGAGGGAGAAAGGTGCGTCTTATCTTCCAAAAATTACGGTATGTATGTATATATGTACGCATGTATGTATGTATGTTTGTTTGTTTGTTCCAGCATAACTCTGGAGTGCCTCAAACTATTTCAACCAAACTTGGTACACCCTCTGGAAACAAGTACTGTGGGGCTAAGATACCTCTGGTTTGTGTGTGTCTGTGTGTTCCAGCATAACTCTGGAATGCCTTGCCTGTTAAGGAGAGTGAGTACAGCATCCTAGAGTGTCAATTGTTTGTGATGTCATGGGAGGGAGAAGGGAGAGCCTGGACCGTTAAGGAGAGCAAGTGCAGCATTCTACAGTGGCAATTGTTTGCGATTATAGACATGGTAGAAAAGAGGAGCACATGGGAGGGGAAAGGGAGAGGGCAGGGATGATGGGCATGGAAGTAGGGGGAAGAAAGGCCCCTTTAAATGGCTCCTTATCAGACAAATGCTTTGATCTCTATAAATACCCAGGCAATGCCAGGTTATCAGCTCTTACCTAATAAAAACAGTTCAGGTTTATAATCTACATGTTTTCCTACCATCTTTTCTATCCACTGATGTATTTTTGCCCAAAATTGTTTTGCTTTAGCAAAAGTTCACCACATATGTGCCCATTTTTTGGTTACGTTTTCCAACATTTGCTAGACATATTTTTAAAACATTTTAGCTAACCCAGCAGATGGTAAGTGCCATCTATAAAACATTTTATATAAATATTCTTTATAAGAAGTTGCCATTACTCAATACTACTGTTCTGATCTGGGCTTCACAAAATCCCAAAGCAGACTCCTTGTCCCAACAAAACCCCTTTATATTAAGCTAATGTGAATTCCTCTCATTCCCATCCATTAAAGTCCCAGCAAACAGTCTTTCATGGGTGAATTTACAACCACAGACCTTATCAGTCTTGGAGATCTGCCCGGCTGATATCTTCCAAACGCAACTGCTGTAGAAGAAAATACTTGGCAAGGAGTCTCAGAGTCTAATTAAGTGAACTAATTGTCTCCTGCAAACTCCACTCCCCTTTCACTCCATTTTATTCCGTATGAGAGGGGCCATTCACCATCCACCTGTGCCTTTACTCCCGAGTTGACCCTTGTTCCTTAACTGTCCCCTTCTCCTGGCAGCTCTGGACATGTGCACATCAGGAACAGTCTCCAGCTGTTCTTCTGCCCCACTGATCTCCGACTCCGAAGGCAGCTGATAACTGTCGGATGGCCCTGTCCCCATCTCTGCCTCTTACACAGAGCCCTCATCAGACCCTTTCCCAGACTCCAGGACTGGACCAGGTTCCTCCCCAACCTCCTCACTCTCCGAATCTGCTGCCAGCTCCGCAGGCCGCTGGCGGGCCACAACAACTACAGATAATTCTGTTGTTTTGCAAAGTGATCTCGACTATGTCTGAATGGTCATCCATTTGGCAACTTCAAATTTTGATTAATAAATGCTCTTATTTATTTTATTTATTATTCGTATTTATAGACCGCCCCCTCTCCCGAAAGGGACTCGGGGCGGTGTACAGTCACTAAAATGCGTTATAAAATACATACATAAAACAGTTAAATAATTAAATACGTAGGTGGAGGAGGTTGCAAGACTGTATATAGAATAATAAATATAGTACATTAAAAGCTCTAATAACCCAGGAGTTAAAATATTACCCAAAATTACCCATTAAAATATATCCACCGGGAGGTAAAAACTAAGAATGTGCCAGGCCAGCTAATCGAAACAGGTGAGTCTTTAATTTTTGACAGAAGGAACGGAAGTCAGTGGTAGTTCTAATGTCGGGGGGGAGGTCATTCCAGAGGGTTGGGCCCATCACAGAGAAGGTCCTACCCCTAGGCGTCGCCCGCTGGCACTGCCTAGTGGACGGCACCAGTAGTAGTCCCTCCCTGTGAGAGCGGATTGCTCTGTCTTACATAGTGGTAAAATGTAAGAAGAATGTCAAGTATAAACTAGGTGGTATTGATCTAGCACAGGGGTGTCAAACTCAACACCACGGCCCATGGGGTGCTTAGATCTAGCCCTTGGGGCCACCCTGAAAATAGCAAAGCCCTGGCCCACGGTGCTTCTGCCAGTGAAAATGGGCTCCCGAGCTCCGTTTTCAGCTGCCAGTGAAAATGGCTCCCAAGCTCCATTTTCAGCTGCCACAGCCTCCTGCAACCCTCTGCCAGTGAAAATGGAGCTCCGTTTTCCTCAGCATGAGGCCACCACTCCACTTATATTTGCATCTACAATATTCTCTGGGAATTACTAGGGAGGAGCCATCTTCACCCTCATTCTTCACACAGGATATCTGACCTGAGTCGCCTCTTACTCCCCTAGAATCCACCTCTTCCTCCTTGGAGGCAAACACCTTACTACATTCCACCATGAGCAGAGAGCTAGATACAGATTGGCATAGTTGGAAGGGACCTTGTAGGTCATCTATTCCAACCCCACGTCCAAGCAGACCCTACATCATTTCTGACAGATGGCAGCCCAGTCTCTTCTTGATAGCTTCCAATGATGAAGCTTCCACAACTTCTGAAGGCAACTTCTGTTCTGTCGGTTGGCTGTTCTCACTGTCAGGAAATTTCTCCGTATTTCAAGGTTGAATCTCTCCTTGATCAATTTCCATTCATTGTTTCTTGTCCTGCCTTCTGGTGCTTTGGAAAATAGTTTTTACCCCTTCCTCTCTGTGGCAGCCCCTCAAAGATTGGAAGATACTATCATGTCTCCCCTGGTCCTTCTCTTCACTAGACTAGCCATGCTCAGTTCCTGCAACCGTTCTTCATATGTTTTAGCCTCCAGTCCCATAATCATCTTGGTTGCTCTTCTCTGCATTCTTTCTAGAGTCTCAACATATTTTTTATAGTGTGGTGACCAAAACTGGATGCAGGATTCTAGGTGTGATCTTACTAGGGCTTTATAGAGTGGGATTAGTGCCTGCCTTGATCTTGTTTGTATCCCTCAGTTAATGCAACCAATGTGGTGAAGACAAGGAATATCAATCCTTCCATTCCTCACCATCCAGTCAGAGCTGAAGAAGCTTCTTGGAGGAGAAGCAAAACATCTTCAAAGAAAAAACAAGGAAGTCCAGTTGTCTCTTGAAAAAAGCACCTTTGGGACATTCCAAATCTATAATTTCATGATATCATCATCAGAAGGGCAGGACTATATTGCATGTATGATGATTCTCCTGTTGTCTTCTATGCCAGAGTGAGCTTGTGTATCTCCCTTTCTTTTTCTCATCCATATAAACTTTCTTTTTCAACCTTCAGCTTTGCAGGAGTCACAGTGGCATTCATCAAGATCCATGAACTGCGGAGATAAAATAAGCAGAAATTACTTGTGCAAATCAAACGATCAAATGGTGGTATGAATAATATTTGGCTAGTCACGGTTGAGTGGTAAAAACAAGATAAATGAGTAAGCAGAGAAGAGGAGGAGGAGGAGGGGATGACACTTTGACATTTTTAATTGGACTTGACTGCCCTTGAAAGACAGCCAACATTCCAGCTGGGCATAATCAAAATACCTTCGCGATTTAACAGTCTTAAGCTTCATCAACAGAAGGATAGCATCAAGATCCCGAGAAATGATAGTACTGGTTTATTCTGGACTGGTGAGACCACACTTGGATTACTGCATCTGGTTTTGGTCACCATGATACAGAAAAGATATTGAGACTCTAGAAAGAGTGTAGAGAAGAGCAACAAAGATGGTTAGGGGATTGGAGGCTAAAACATACAAAGAACGGTTGCAGGAACTGGATATGTCTAGTTTAGTGGAGGACCAGGGGAGGCATGATAGCAGTTTTCCAATATCTGAAGGACTGCCACAGAGAGGAGAGGGTCAAGCTATTTTCTAAAGCACCAGAATGCTAGACCAGGAATAATGGATGGAAACTGAACAAGGAGAGATTCAACCTAGAAATAGGGAGAAATTTGTATTACAGACAATGGCTACCAACCTGCCTTCCATTGAGGACCTGTACACTGCACGAATCAAAACAAGGTGTCAGGCCTGCAGTTATATTCCTTTTTAGGATCTTTGGTCTGCCACACTCTCTATTATTTCATTATGCTGTTTCATTAGTATAGTAATTGGGAGAGGGAATAGAAAGGAGTAGAATTGTGGAATGTGTTGTTGTCATTCTTTTCTAGAACCTCAAGGTCATCTTTTGTCTCCGCACCTCTACATCTGACCGGAACTAGATGAGTGGAGATGCCAGCGTGGCCGAAGAAGATTGGACCATGTGATGGATTTATGGGTGTGGGGATAAGATCATGAACTTTCAGCTGGGTGGAATCCCAGGAAGCTTTTACATTTGGGATTCCACAGATGTGCCAACATGTCTGTCTTATCAAATTGGAACTTTAAGGACAGCTCTGCCTTGGACTCTGATTTAATTCTGCATGATATTTGGAACACTGACACAAGGGTTGTGAAAATATCTACAGACCCCTCACATCCTGGACATAAATTGTTTCAACTTCTACCCTCAAAACAACACTATAAGGCACTGCACAACAGAACAACTAGACACAAGTTTTTCCCCGAATGCCATCACTCTGCTAAACAATTCCCACAACAAGTTATCAAGTCATCTACTAAGACTTTATTGCTATTCTTCTTCTCTTCCTTCCTAGTACCTATCTCTTCCCACTTATGACTATAACCATAAATGTATTCTATTTTTTCTTTAATGTACACTGAGAGCATATGCACCAAAGACAAATTCCTTGTGTGTCCAATCATTGGCCAATAAAGAATTCTATTCTATTCTGTTCTGTTCTATTCTATTCTATTCTATTCTATTCTATTCTATTCTATTCTACTCTACTCTACTCTACTCTACTCTACTCTACTCTAAATTTTCTGACAGTGAGAGCAATCAAACAATGGAACAGCTGGCCTTCAGAAGTTGTGGGAGCTTCATGACTAGAAGTTTTCAAGAAGAGACATGATTTTAATATAAATATTTAAATACATGGTTTTAAATACACTTATTGAAATACAAGGTTACTTCCATTTATTATGTTTTAGATTAAAATCAAGAGAAGACTATGTTGGGAACACTGTGCTTAGTATTTTGAGGTATTTTAAAGGCTGCCATTATTAATTTAAAGTTAAAGAGAGGTGGTTATTATCTCCAA
This sequence comes from Natrix natrix natrix, assembly GCA_029891615.1. Classification (NCBI taxonomy): domain Eukaryota; kingdom Metazoa; phylum Chordata; class Lepidosauria; order Squamata; family Natricidae; genus Natrix; species Natrix natrix. The sequence goes on along the minus strand of JAKRSK010008640.1, from coordinate 1,031,948 downwards.
AATAAATAAATATAAATCAGAGGTCATTTTTGTTATGCATTTGTGGTACATTTTGTCATTTGTGAATCTGCCCTTTTATTCCCCTCCTTTCGTTGTTTTAATATTAGTCAGTATTTTCGTATTTACTTTCAAAATTTAATAACGGCATTATATATCTTACCTGGAAATTCTACCAGTGGCTGGAAAGGGCTGAGTGAAAGGACAGACACTGATCATACTAATAAAGAAGAATTATTTGTAGCTCAGGGCTGAAATGAGAGCTCCTCAGTCTCTCTGAACTTGGTTGTTTTCTTGTGGATGTTTCATTACACAAACTAGAGAAAGGAGTGAGGTTTATGGAGAGGAGGAGGAGGAGGAGATAGAAGAAGAAGAAAAGGAAGAAGAAGAGGAGGAGGAGCAGGAGGAGCAGGAGGAAGAAGAAGAAGAAGAAGAAGCAGCAGCAGCAAGCCGGCCTGGCCTGTTAATTTTACTTTTAACTTATTTTAAATGTATTGTGTTTTTTTTTTTAATTCGGTTTGTTTTTTTGGATATGGATTTAATCTTTTTTAACTTTTGGGATGTGTGTTTTTTAATGTTGTACGCCGCCCTGAGTCCTTTTGGAGAAGGGCGGCATATAAATCCAAATAAACCAAACTAAACCAAACCAAGAAGAAAAGGAGGAGGAAGAGGAGGAGAAGGAGAGGAGGAAGAAGAGGAGGAGGAGATAGAAGAAGAAGAGGAGGAGGAAGAAGAAGAAGAGGAAGAATTTAATTTAATTTAATTTAATTTAATGCTTCTAGACCGCCCCCTCTCCCAAAAGGGACTCGGGGCGGTGTACAGTTCATACAAAATATATCAGATACAATAAAATTAAGTATGTACAGTTGACAGTTGACATGGAGGAGGTTAGAATGACATTAAAAGAACTGTACAAAGCAGATTAAAATAAGTTCAAACCCCTAAAAACAAATACAGTGAATTAAAAAACCCCTAAAATAACCAGATATAGTGCGTTTGCCAGGAGGGACAGTTGAATTATGCCAGGCCTGCTAATCGGAACAGGTGAGTCTTCAGTTTTTGCCGGAAGGAGCGGAGGTCAGAAGTGGTTCTAATGTCGGGGGGGAGGTCATTCCAGAGGGTTGGGCCCATCACAGAGAAGGCCCTACTCCTCGGTGTCGCCCGCCGGCATTGTCCAGTGGATGGCACCAGGAGAAGTCCCTCCCTGTGTGAGCGTATTGGCCGCAGGGATGTATGTGGGAGGATGCGATCCCGCAAGTAACTAGGTCCCGTGCCATGGAGCGCTTTAAAGATGGTAATCAGCACCTTGAAACGCACCCGGAAAACCACAGGTAGCCAATGCAGCTCGCGCAGGAGAGGTGTTACGTGGGAGTACCTCGTACTCCCCATCACAGCCCGCGCGGCTGCATTCTGAACTAACTGCAGTCTCCGGGCGCGTCCCAAGGGCAGCCCCATGTAGAGAGCATTGCAGTAATCCAGGCGGGACGTCACCAGCGCATGAGTGACCGTGCGTAGGGCATCCCGGTCCAGTAGGGGGCGCAATTGGCGCACCAGGCGAACCTGGTGGAACGCCCCCCTTGCCACGGCCGCCACATGGTCATCCATTGACAGCCGGGCATCAAGGAGGACGCCCAAATTGCGCGCCCGTTCCACAGGGGGCAACTGCTCGCCCCCTATGGCCAGCGATGGAATCAGCTGGCTGAATCGAGGTGCCGGTAGCCACAGCCACTCAGAAGAAGAAGAAGAAGAAGAAGAAGAAGAAGAAGAAGAAGAAGAAGAAGAAGAAGAAGAAGAAGAAGAAGAGGAGGAGGAGGAGGAGGAGGAGGAGGAGGAGGAGGAGGAGGAGGAGGAGGAGGAGGAGGAGGAGGAAGAGGAGGAGAAGGAGAGGAGGAGGAAGAAGAGGAAAAGGAGGAGGAGATAGAAGAAAAAGAAGGAGGAGGAGAAGCAGGAG